>JAOBSW010000804.1:0-99778 GCA_026214975.1 Gentiana macrophylla | reverse complement strand
GTACTCCAAGATTCACATTTTAGAGGTTTAGAGGTAGCCGGAGATGACCCCAAGTACATAAGACGACTATGATTTCCCTCCTGCTATTGATATGCTTCGTCGTCTCATCCGTTTGGTGGATTGGGACGAGATTTATGCGCAACTAGCGTTAGTTAGGTTTGTTTCGTCGAGCAAGCGACGTAAAACAAAAAGCGCTTAAGTGGAGGCAACCTTGCTTTCTATTTGTTTTTATTTATGTTCTAGGAATTTTATGTACTTTATTTGATTTAAGGGTGTATTTTCGAAATTTTAATTAAGTTTAATAAGAGATGTACTTTTAAATTTGGGTTGTATGGAATTTTATGATTTTTGCATTTTTGCCTGCTGGGACGCCCGTCCAGAAACCTGGACGCCCGTCCGCTATGACAAATCCTTAGACGGACGTCCACTACGCCTGGACGCCCGTCCGATATTTTCCCTCCAATCATGTATGTGATTTAAATTCTTGGACGAGCGTCTATTGAACCAGACGCCCGTCCAGTTCATCTGATTTCCCAGTGAACGCCCGTCCGCTGAGTTGGACGAGCATCCAACATCTGCCTATATATACCCCCTGCTTCGATGAACCCTCACTTTTCCCTTTTTCAAATCGAAAAACCGTTTTCTCTCCCTCTTTTTGGCCTAAAATCTTCATTTCTAAACCATTTTGAGCGATTCCAAGTGCTATAGACCGCTATTGATACCCTCTTTTCGATTTTCATAACCAAAACTCCCAACAAGCTTTATTTTTAGAGAATCAGCACCCTCCTTAGTCCGACTTTTCAGAAGAAAAATCCGATTTTTGGAGTCAAATTTGTGTTGTTTGGACTAATCTTCACATCAATCCGCATCTACTCATCCTCCTTGGTAAGTTAGTAACAACTTTTCCAGTTTTTATTCACGTTTTTGTGAGTTCGATCTTTGGGTCGGCTCGTTCCCTTGAATGTCATCTTAATTCATTTTTTTGGTTTTGTGTTTCTTTCTGCTCTGATATGGTGATGCGGTGTTGTGATGGATGTTGAATGGGTTGGTTGGTGATGATTGTGGTTGTGGTTTGGTTGTTTCTGAAATCCCGCTTTGGATGTTAAACGGGTATCTCTTGTTGTGAATTGGGATTGTTTTCGAGTAGTCTAGGTTTAGAATATGGTTCATAAGAAGGGAGTGGTTAAGAGGCATGGTAAGGAAGTGGCTAGGGAGGCCGGAAAGAAACGCAAGGAGTTTGATCCTACTTTAGTTGATCCTAAGCGGGGTGTGAGTATACGAGAACAACCTCCTGAAGCCACCCAAACTAGGGCTACTTTGAGAGATGAGCCGACCTCGACTGCGAGACCGATGACGATGTGCCTTTGAGTACGGATGCCCAGAGTTCGAAAGGTGGAGCCTCGTCTCAGTAGCTGAGAGACTATAGAAACTACCCGGGAAGAGGAACCGGTTGTACCTAGGGCTGCCCCCCCTAGAAAGAGAGCCAAAACCGTACCTCCGATGCCATTACCTCGTCGGTTCGTGAACCCTGAGCTCACGATGTGTATAAACAAAGACTATTTCTCGAGGACAATGTTGATAGAAAGGGCCACTTAGAGGCAAAGGTCGATCCGGTTTCGTTAAGTTGCTCAAGGATCGGAAATGGGAAGCTTTGATGACAATCCCGACTACCCCGGTCAATAGCTCCCTAGTTCGGGAATTTTATGCGAACTGTTCGGAAACCGATTTGGGGACAAAGGTAGTTGTGGTTCGAGGGGTGGAAGTTCCTTTTACAGCGGAGGTGATCAATGCAAAATACAACTTAGCGGCTTTTGAGGGTAGAGATTATAAGGAAGAGATTGTGCATAGGCAGAGTTTGGGGCAGGATCCTTTGGAGGAGTTGAGATTACGAGTGTGTCCGGATGTGGCATGGACATTAAGACCGGGAGGCGACCGGAAGGAGTTGGTTACCACGACCTGGACGGAGGACTGGAAGGTCCAGTGTCGATTTATTCAGAGTAGGTTGTTGCCTAAGAACAACTTGAGGTCCAGTGTCGATTTATTCAGAGTAGGTTGTTGCCTAAGGTCCAGTGTCGATTTATTCTGAACTCTAGGCATCCGTACCAAAGGCACATCGTCATCAGTCTCAGAGTCAGAGGTCGGCTCATCTCTCAAAGTAGCCCTAGTTTGGGTGGCTCTAGGAGGTTGTTCTCGTATACTCACACCCCGGTTAGGATCAACTAAAGTAGGATCAAACTCCTTGCGTTTCTTTCTGGCCTCCCTAGCCACTTCCTTACCATGCCTCTTAACCACTCCCTTATTATGAACCATATTCTAAACCTAGACTACACGAAAACAATCCCAATTCACAACAAGAGATACCCGTTTAACATCCAAAGCGGGATTTCAAAAACAACCAAACCACAACCACAATCATCACCAACCAACCCATTCAACATCCATCACAACACCATATCACCATATCAGAGCAGAAAGAAACACAAAACCAAAAAAAAACGAATTAAGATGACATTCAAGGGAACGAGCCGACCCAAAGATCGAACTCACAAAAACGTGAATAAAAACTGGAAAAGTTGTTACTAACTTACCAAGGAGGATGAGTAGATGCGGATTGATGTGAAGATTAGTCCAAACAACACAAATTTGACTCCAAAAATCGGATTTTTCTTCTGAAAAGTCGGACTAAGGAGGGTGCTGATTCTCCAAAAATAAAGCTTGTTGGGAGTTTTGGTTATGAAAATTGAAAAGAGGGTATCAATAGCGGTCTATAGCACTTGGAATCGCTCAAAATGGTTTAGAAATGAAGATTTTAGGCCAAAAAGAGGGAGAGAAAACGGTTTTTCGATTTGAAAAAGGGAAAAGTGAGGGTTCATCGAAGCAGGGGGTATATATAGGCAGATGTTGGACGCTCGTCCAACTCAGCGGACGGGCGTTCACTGGGAAATCAGATGAACTGGACGGGCGTCTGGTTCAGTAGACGCTCGTCCAAGAATTTAAATCACATACAGGATTGGAGGGAAAATATCGGACGGGCGTCCAGGCGTAGTGGACGTCCGTCTAAGGATTTGTCATATCGGACGGGCGTCCTGTGTTTCGGACGGGCGCCCCAAAGAGTAAAAAATGCAAAAATCATAAAATTCCATACAACCCAAATTTAAAAGTACATCTCTTATTAAACTTAATTAAAATTTCGAAAATACACCCTTAAATCAAATAAAGTACATAAAATTCCTAGAACATAAATAAAAACAAATAGAAAACAAAGTGGTTGCCTCCCACTTAGCACTTTTTGTTTTACGTCGCTTGCTCGACTTAAACAAAACCTAACTAACGCTAGTCTGCATAAATCTCGTCCCAATCCACCAAACGGATG
Source organism: Gentiana macrophylla (assembly GCA_026214975.1). Classification (NCBI taxonomy): domain Eukaryota; kingdom Viridiplantae; phylum Streptophyta; class Magnoliopsida; order Gentianales; family Gentianaceae; genus Gentiana; species Gentiana macrophylla. The sequence continues at coordinate 96,405 of JAOBSW010000804.1, read as the reverse complement.
AGACGACGAAGCATATCAATAGCAGGAGGGAAATCATAGTCGTCTTGTACGCCCCAGTCTAGGGTCATCTCTAGCTACCTCTAAACCTCTAAAATGTGAATCTTGGAGTACCAGCTAGCAGATCTGTCAAAGATAGGGTCATTTAGGATCGTATATGGACGCCCTATAGCTTCCTCGTAGCTCCTCGGTGGTGATGTCACTACCTCCCGAACAACGGGGGTACAATGAGAACATAAGTGATGGTCTTCGACGGGTACTAAGCTCAAAATCTACGTGCAAGACTATAGTGCCTCCCGGTCCATCACCATCAGTAATCGTGGGATCCGACTAATGATGGGGAACTCCTCGGAAGAACTCCGTAATCCATATCTAAAAAGCACACTAACCGATGTGATATAAATAGAAAAACTTAGTCACTAAAACTTAATTAAACTAAAACTTAAATAAATAAAACACTAACAAATAAGGAATGTAACCTAACTAATATAATAAGGGATATCTAGGATGCCTCCTAAGTAGCACTTTTGGTTAATGTCGTTAGCTCGACACCGTTGAAAACTCACTGGTCGTGCCATTTGACTTTTCTCGCCACCACTACCTCGTGTAAGCTCGATCAAGAGTGTGGTCACAGAAACAAGATCTCACACACATGGGTGAAATCTTTAATAGCTTTCACATACGCTTGAACTTCCCCATGGGTGACCTCTTCATTCTCTCGAGCCCTCTCGATGACGCTTCAACCGACGCCCTCTCCAATTCTTCCATATCCCAACTACTACCTAGAACTTCTTCGTAAGGATCACTACATCCATCCTCTCAAAACAAAGTTGAGTGAAGACTGCCGAATTCTTCGACTTCCGTGGCACCACACCCCCTAGGATGTCGAGACAACGGACATTCAAGGTCTCTCTTTAGGTTCACCAATATAGTGCTTACACCTTTGGCCATTTACTCAAAACGGGTCACCACTATAACCACGGTTCTAGAACACCTCCAGAAATGATTTGGAGAATCTCGAAAGTGCCGGACCAACGTGTCCTCAACTTTCCAGAAACAAATATAGCCTAGAATTGTATAGAAGAACTTGTTCGCCGACTTGAAATTCTCTCTTCTTAATCTTAGCATCGTGGAGTAGCTTCATCTTATCTTTACTAATCCTCGCACTTTCATAGGCCTGGAGTCCGAATTGCCTAGCTCATGTAATCGCCGCGCCGATGTTTCCCACAAGATTGGGAATCAAAGTTCAAAACTTTGTAGCCCAATAAGCTCTATGCTCTAATTCGACAGTGAGATGACATGGTTTCCTCGTAGACCATTTGATATGGAGATGTCCCCATAGGAGTTTTATAGGCGCTCTATATGCCCAGAGTACATCATCCATTTTCAAACTCCAAATTTTCTATGATCACATACGTTTTCTCCATGATCTTCTTAATGCTCGTTGCTCTTTCAACCTCGACCACTAGTCATCGGATGATATGGTGTGCCGCTTTATGACGAACACCATACTTCAGTACTTTCTCTAGGGTCGGTTAGGTTGCAAAATGCGCCCTTCATCATCGATCAAGGCACGTGGACACCCAAACCTCACGAAGATATTCTTCTTTAGAAATTTCATCACCGTCTTATGATCATTGTGAGGAGTGGCTTGGGCCTCCACCCATTTAGATATCGTAGTCTCACGCAGACTAAGATGTATTTATTACCGCAAGATGATGGGAATGGTCCCATAAAATCGATACCCCATACATCAAAGACTTCGCATTCGAGGATGGGTTTTAAAGGCATGTCAAAACGCTTTGTCGAGTACGGTTCTTTGGCACCGATCACAAGCTTTACAGAAGCTTCAGATCTTTAAAGATCGTAGGCCAATAGAAACCGGATTGAAAGATCTTAGCAACGGTTTTCCACGGACCAAAGTGACCTCCTGTGGGTCCACTGTGGCACTGCTCAATAATATCGCGTTGCTCGGATTCTGGAACACATCTCCTAAGCAAACCATCTTTACAGATCTTGAAAAGATAAGGTTCATCCCAAACGAAATATTTCAAATCAGAGAAGAACTTTTTCTTCTCCTGATAAGACATTTCGGGATCGAGATAACGGGCATGAAGGTAGTTCACAATGGAAGAATACCATGGAACATCGGGAGGACAACCGTCTATCAACATAATGTTTTCTAGGGGAAAGTAAAGATCTATATCATCTGGTTCATCCTTTTCCGCATTTAACATTCTAGAAACGTGATCCGCCACTACATTTTCACTGCCCTTTTTGTCCTTAATTTGAACGTCAAACTCTTGTAGGTCGGATCCAACGCAGAGGCGCGGTTTAGCCTCTTTCTTAGTCATCGATAACGCAGCAGCGGCGTGATCACCCACACGATCACTTGAGCTCCTAACAAGTAACTACGAAACTTGTCCATAGCAAAGACTACGGCCGTGGTTCCTTTCGATAGTAGTATAGTTAACTTGAGAGGGGTTCAATGTGTGACTTATGCGTAATAGATAGGCTGGAACTTTCCTTGATCTTTTGCCCTAGAACAAAGACCAACAAAGATAGTTTGATGCGCCGCACATAAGCTCAAATGGTAGGTTCCAACAAAGCGATATAAGAATTGGAGCAGATATTAAACGATCCTTGAGCTCCTCAAACGCTTGCTTGCGCTTCTCATCAAAATTAAACTCAACGTCTTCCTTTAGTAAAGTGGACAGGGGCTTGGCTATCTTGGAGAAGTTTTGAATGAACCTTCTGTAAAAACCGACATGTCCAAGAAAGCCTCTAACTTCACGCACATTCTTAGGGTAGCTCATCTTCTCGATAGCTTCTACTTTTGCCCTCGTCAACTTCTATACCTTTGGCGGAGATCTTGTGGCCAAGAACTATTCCTCATCTACCATGAAATGGCATTTTTCCCGCCAAATTACAAGTTCTTTCCACACATCTGATAACACTTGATCAAGATTGTCAAGGCAATCATCAAAAGATCGACCAAAAACGAAAAAATCGCCTATAAAGATCTCCATACACTTCTCTACAAGCCCATCAAAAATAGCCAGCATACATCGTTGAAATGTAGCTGGGGCATTGCAGAGACCGAATGGCATTCGCCTGTAGTTTAATGTACCATAAGGGCAGTGAAGGTGGTCTTTTCTTGGTCACCGGATCAATGGGTATCTAGAAGTATCCTGAATATCCATCCAGGAAACAGTAGAATGCGTGCCCCGCCAGACGCTCAAGCATCTGATCAATGAACGGAAGGGGAAAGTGATCTTTCATGGTTACCTCATTGAGCTTTCGATAATCGATGCACTCAGAAACAAAGGACAAGTCTCAATGCTATCTCCTCTCCCTTCTCATTCTTCTCAATCGTAATTCCACCTTTCTTGGGAACTACTTGAGTTGGGGAAACCCATTCACTATCCGCGATGGCATAAATGATTCCCATGTCCGTAAGTTTAATGATTTCTTTCTTAACCACCTCTTGCATATGAGGGTTGAGCCTTCTCTCGAGGTTGTCTAACACATTTTGCACCCTCATTCGCCTTGATCTTGTGCATGCAGATGTCGAGAGATATTCCTCTCGATATCTCCTACTTGCCAACCAAAAGCTTTTTCATTCTTCTTCAAGACGTTGATCGCCATTTCCTCTATACGAGAAAGCTTGGCAGATATGATTAATGGAAGCTTGTCGCCTTCTCTTAAGAACACACACTTAAGATGTTTAGGTAACGGCTTCAACACCAAATCCGCAGGGGGGTCTTCTAGACTTGTCTTGAGATCTCCACTTTTCAACTCAATATCATTGAGTTTACTCTGTGGTCCCACTGCCAAAGCTTCTCCTTCCAACAATTCTTCCTCAAAATCAGCCGCTAATTGGTCTAGATTAACCACACCATGAGTATTCAGTTGTCAACCAATCGCTCATATTCTCGCTTCTCTACACCATGACTTGCTTATCCATATAGTCGGTGAAATCATCCGTCATATAATCAATGGAAAAGCCGGTTGAGGGCCGAGGGTACTTGAATGGACTTTAAGACATTGTAACTCACCTCTTGATCACCAACTCGGATAGTCACTTGCCCACCATCGCAATCGATGAGGGCCCTAGTCAGTAGATAAGAAAGGTCTTCCTAAATCGTGAGACGTTTTCATCTTTCTCCATATCTAAAACATACCAATCGACTGGAAAGGTAAATCTATCAATCTGAACCAAAACGTCTTTTAGGATCCCTGAAGCTTTCTTAGAGGATCTATCAGCGAATTGTAAACTCATAGTAGTGGGTTCTAGAAGGCTTTGTAAACCGAGCTGTTTGCATACAGACATTGGCATAAGGCTTATAGAGGCACCTAGATCACACAAAGAATTAGGGAAGACTAGACCTCCCATTAATACTGTAAGTACGAATTTGCCAGGGTCACCTCTTTTAATTGGTAAGTCTTCATAATTAATCATGGAGCAATCCTCACCAATTTGCTTTTCCATGCCTGCTAACTTCTTTTTCGAAGATACAACATCCTTGATGAATTTTGTATACTTAGGCATCTCAACCAAGACATCTGATAGTGGAAGATTTACCTGAGTGTTTTTCAAAAGGTTCAAAGACCTTCTCGCACTTTTGTCCTCAATCAAGGGAATGTCGCTTCTTTCTCGTGGAAATGGAAGTTTCTTAAGGTCGATCTCGAAAAAACTTTCTTTGAGGATGCACTTACAAATGCCTTCCGATCCTTCCATCGAATGCCTTTCTCAGATCTCTTAGTAGTCGAGGATCACCTCGACGACTTTCGATTGCTTTTTCACCCTCAAGGGATCACCACTTGAGGATCACCAACTTCTTCACCTCTCGTGGATCACCACCCGAGTTTTCTCTTGCAGCTTGAGGGAGTGTAGAGTCAGCTTCTTCCCTCCCGCCTCTATCAATGGCGGTGAGGGGCTAGTGGTTTCCGGGTGGGAAGGACCACTAACTTGAGTACCGCTCCTCGATTCATTGCACCGGCCTCCTCTTTACCGTATTGAATTGATGGCACGAGGTCAAGATACATGGGCCTTTGTTCAAGTCACCGAGCAACTTGACCACCCTTCGGATTCTTCTCGCTGAAACCGGCAAATGCCCTGGGGTCTAGAAGCCAACCGCTCACCGGGCTTGCCCAATTTGTCTCTCGAGATTTTTCATTGACTGCTTTGCTCCTCTAACTTGGCTTCAAGATTGTTAGATTGGGAGGAGCTTTGAGAGTTTTGGAGATTTGGAGCATAGGGTCATCCGGGCCGACTTTGAAATTGAGAGTTTGAATTGGAAGGCCAACTTTGATTGAATTTTTGCGTAGGATTGGAAAAATTCGAGTTTTGATTCGATTAAATCTAGGGTTTCGTTGAAATTACGATTCAATTAAAATTCAATTAGGATTGAAATTTGAAGATGGATTAAACCCTTGGTTTTGAAAATTGCCCTGCCAGAAACCGATTGAACCTTTGATTGTTTTGGCCATAGAGTGCATTCACTTCGCATTCTCGTCCGTTCATAGGGCAGAATTTAGAAGTGTGCCCCACCTCGTCACAATTTTGACATGTGACTTGATTGTACTGTCCATAGTCATGAACAACATTTACTTGATAAGGTGCAGGGGGATTAAATTGGCACTGGCCATTCATATGGCCCGTCTGACAGCAATTTTCACAGTACAGAACCTGAGGGTTCTGTGGAAAAGAAGAAGTTTGATTTATTGGATTTGAAACTTGAGGTGGTACCATCTGCTTCTGTAGCATGGCGATCAAACTTTGTAAATTGACTTCCTCAACCTTGGGAGGAGGAGGTGCTTGAATTGCTTGATAATAGGGGCATAGTTATACTTTGCAATGTCCTCAAACAATGCCCATCCTCATCAGCGCGCGTTTTGTAAATGCCCCACCAGAAGAGCTATTGACCATGCCTTTTGTAAGCTCGGTCAATCCACTGAAGAATGTATTGACTTGCCTTTCCAGTGGCAAGCCATGATGGGGACATTTTCTGAGAAGAGACTTGAATCTCTTCCAACATTCAAAGAACGACTCATTTTCTTTCTGATAGAATGTGAAGATGTCGTTCAAACACTGGGCTGTCTTTGAAGGCGGAAAGTATTGACTTAGAAATTCTCTTTCAAGTTCAGCCCAGGTGGTGATAGATTCAGAGGGGAGAGATGTGTACCACTCTTTAGCCTCTCCCTTCAAAGAAAATGGGAAAAGTTTCAGCTTGATGGCATCCTCACTTACTCCTTGGATGCGTGTAGTCCCGCATATCTCTAGGAATGTATGTAAGTGGGTATGCGGATTCTCTGATTGATAACCATGAAAAATAGATGCATGCTGCATCATCTGAATAAGTCCTGGTTTTAACTCAAAGGTTTGTGCAGTAATGGCTGGAATAACAATAGCCGGGTTGACTTTGACTTCGCCTGGCATGGCGTAGTCTGCCAACGCGTCGCCTATTATTAGCGCCATTATCACAAAATCGATGATTTCTCTAGCTAGTTGTTCTTCAAGATCTCGCTCGCTCGTCGCGTAACCGCATGAACGAAAATTCACTGCTTGGCCGGACTACGGTTCGCTTCGGGTCGGGGTGTATAATAACGGTCCTTTTTGACTCCGAGTTTGCATAAACCGACCAAAAACAAGTGGAACGAAACTTAAAAGCTAAGAAAGTAAAAGCCTAAACTAAAATTAAAAGCCTAAAGAAAAGAATGGGAAAGAACAAAAGGAAACAAAGTGTTGAAGAAAATAGACCAAACGGACGTCCAAAAGTTTGGACGGGCGCCCGTGATGAAATTGAGATCGGACGGGCGCTTAGTGATCCAAACGCCGCCTCGAAAGACGGAATACTTCGAACGGGCGCCCAACTATTATGGACGCTGCGTCTAAGTGAATAAAACAAAAACAATTGATAATTTTCAGCGGACGGTCGTCCAATATCCCGGGCACGCCCGCTTGCTAACGGGAAAACTAGAAATGTAAGCGAAAATTTGCAGAGAATAAAAGAAGGTAAGAAAGAACGCATGAAAAAACGTAAAGAAAGAAGATCTAATCTCCAAGGAAACTACTAAGGGACAGTCTTAAACCCTAATTATCTACTTAACAACTACCTAAAACAATTATCAACTAAAAACAGGAATTTAAAACGAAATAAGAACAGGAAACTACAAACAGAAAAACAGAAAAACAAAAACTAGACAACCGTCCGGTTCCCCGGCAACGGCGCCAAAAACTTGTCACGGATTTTATCTAACACAAAGAAACAAGTAATAAATATTTATAAATCCGTTTCCCTCAAGTATAAGGATCGTAGTAAAGAGGTTGATACCGGTCGATCTTACGGGAACTAAACGATTGTGATTCTAGCTTTTGTCTAACCAAAATTATGTCACGAAACTAATCTAAACAAAGTGAATAAACATCAAACAAAACAGAAGATAAAACTAGACAGAGGATATAATCCAAAGCTAGGAAGGATACGGGCCATGAACCAATTTAAACTAACTAAACTAAGATGCAAGTAAAAGTAAACTACTAAACGAATTCAAGTTTTAAGGATTTAAATCAAGTTTATAACGGACAAACGAGGATTGATCCACCTATCCAACAATCATTGATTCCCTGTCTCGATTATATTGTGGTTTTTATCTAGGTTGTGATTCACCTTATCTAAACATGAACCCTAATTCCTTAGGAAGTTCATCTATTAATCTATTATCTTCCGATGCAAGACTAACGCGTTTTCTAACCAAAGGTGTAAACTTTATGTTTATAATCTAGCAACTAAACCTATTAACTTCCGTTATGATAGATTCAAATTACTACTCTTATTCATGATGATCTAGGGTTTATTAAGATTTCCATCAACAATAAACAATCACACATGCAGATCTTCCGATATAAAAGCAATTAAGCATAATAAACACGAATAAGAAACAACCTTTAAATAAAACTCACAAAGATAAAACCGAAGAAAACGAAATCAACAATCGTTGGGGCGGCTTCACAATTCGCGTTTGATGAAGCTTTTAGCCTCTGGACATCCTCAAGAACTCAAATTTGTATAAACAATTGCATAAAAAGTAACTAGTTTAATCTAGATCTAAAGTGCATAAAAACTGGAATAAAAGGAGAAAACGCACGCAGCCTAAAAGCCGCCCCTAGGTTTAGGGTTTTGAATAATGAGTGTATTGTGTCCTTGTGTGGAGAAACAACCGACTATATATAGATTTTAAAGTCGGTTTCATAAAGTCGGCTACCGGACGCCTGTCTGGATCCTGAACGCCCGTCCAACCTTCATATGAACTTCAAATCGGGCCGAAGTCATGATCCAACGCTCGTCCAACCAGCGTCCCACCTCGGCGTCAAACTTCCTCGAATCAACTTTTCATCTCTCGACGCTGCTTCAATTTCAAGAAACGCCCGCCCACCGGACGGGACTCGACGCCACCCAATATGATCGAATTTTGATTTCTTGATCTCTATCTCTTTTTCATCTTGTCAATGCCTTCATTATCCCTTTAATCATCAATTGAGCCTTGAAAAGTGCATCTACATCATATAAAAACACCACTAAATGTAATATCGCTCAAATAATCGTAAAAACGTAATTAAAGCACATAAATCAACCTATTTTGCAATTAACTCTTTTGAAATATCATTTACTCAATATATTCATTAAACACATGCTTCTTATGCAATTTAGTACGAATACGGGGAAAAATATCATAGAATATAGCGTTATAAATCGTATAAAATCACCCTTAACACATGTCGAAACTCCTTGTTAAAGTACCGGTTCTTTGACACCTATCACAAGCTTTACAGAAAGCTTCTGTATCTTTAAAGATCGTGGGCCAATAGAAGCCGGATTGAAAGATTTTAGCAACGGTTTTCCAAGGACCAAAGTGACCACCGGTAGGTCCACTGTGGCATTGCTCAATAATATCACGTTGCTCAGATTCAGGAACACATCTTCTCAGCAACCCATCTTTACAAATCTTGAAAAGGTAAGGTTCATCCCAAACGAATGTTTTCAAATCAGAGAAGAATTTCTTCTTCTCCTGATAGGACAATTCTGGATCAAGATATTGGGAATGAAGGTAGTTTATGATGGAAGAATACCATGGAACATCTGGAGCACAACCGTCGATAAGCATGACAATCTCCAGAGGAAAGTAAAGATCTATATCGTCAGGGTCATCCTTTTCCTCACTCAACATTCTCGAAACATGATTAGCCACTAAGTTTTCACTGCCCTTTTTGTCTTTAATTTGGACATCAAACTCTTGTACGATCAGTATCCAACGTAGTATGCGCGGTTTAGCCTCCTTCTTTGTCATTATGTATCGTAAGGCAGCGTGATCAGTCCACACAACCACTTGAGCACCCAACAAGTAACTACGAAACTTGTCCATAGCAAAGACTACGGCCTATAATTCCTTTTCAGTCGTCGTGTAGTTTACTTGAGACGGATTCAGTGTGTGACTGGCGTAATAGATTGGCTGGAATTTCCCTTTTATTCTCTGTCCTAAGACTGCGCCAACATCATAGTTTGACGCATCACACATAAGCTCGAAGGGGAGATTCCAGTCAGGCGAAATAAGGATCGGCGCGGAGATTAATTGACTTTTAAGCTCCTCAAACGCTTGCTTGCAACTTTCATCAAAATTGAAAACAACGACTTCTTTAAGTAGTGTAGACAGGGGCTTGGCTATCTTGGAAAAGTCTTGAATGAATCTCCTATAAAAACCGACATGTCCAAGAAAACCTCTGACTTCGCGCACATTTTTAGGATAACTCATCTTCTCGATAGCTTCTACTTTGGCCCTGTCTACCTCAATACCTTTTATGGAGATCTTGTGGCCAAGAACTATTCCTCATCTACCATGAAATGGCACTTTTCCCGATTTAGGACTAAGTTCTTTTCCACACATCCGGATAAGACTCGGTCAAGATTATCAAGACAATCATCGAAGGATTAACCAAAGACCGAAAAGTCATCCATGAAAATTTCCATACACTTTTCAACGAGCCCGTCAAAGATAGCCAGCATACATCTTTGAAATGTGGCTGGGGCATTGCAAATACCAAATGGCATCCGCCTGTAAGCGAATGTACCATAAGGGCAGGTGAAAGTGGTCTTTTCTTGGTCAACTGGATCGATGGGTATCTGAAAATATCCTGAGTATCCATCCAGGAAACAGTAGAATGCATGTCCCGCCAGGCGCTCTAGCATCTGGTCAATGAATGGTAGGGGGAAATGATCTTTCATTGTGACTTCATTGAGCTTTCTATAGTCGATACAGACTCTATAACCAGTAACGAGCCTCAATGCTATTTCTTCTCCCTTCTCATTCTTCTCAATAGTAATTCCTCCTTTTTTGGGAACTACCTGAGTAGGGGATACCCATTCACTGTCCGCAATTGCGTAAATGATACCCATGTCTAAAAGTTTGATAATCTCCTTTTTGACCACTTCTTGCATATGAGGGTTGAGCCTCCTCCAGGTCAGTCTAACACATTTTGCACCCTCTTCGATCTTGATTTTATGCATACAGATGTCAGGAGATATCCCTCTGATGTCTCCTACTTGACAACCAAAGGCTTTCTCATTTTTCCTCAAGACGTTTACCAGCTCAATTTCTTCTAATCGAGACAGCTTGGCAGATATAATTAATGGAAGATTGTCACCTTCTCTTAAAAACACATACTTTAGATGTTTAGGCAACGGCTTCAGTACCAAATCCGCAGGGGGGTCTTCCAAACATGATTTAAGATCTCCACTTTTCAGCTCAACATCATTAAGTTTACTTAGTGGTCCTACTGCCAAAGCTTCTCCTTTCAACAACTCATCCTCAAATTCAGCTTCTAACTGTTCTAGATTCACCACACCATGATTATTCATCTTATCAACTAGTCGCTCGTATTCAGTTGCAATAGCCATGACTTGCTTTTCCATGAAATCATTGAAGTCATCAGACATATCGTCAATGGAGAAGCCGGTTGGTATTTCAGAGGGTCTCTGGATAGCTTTAGAAACATTGTAACTCACCTCTTGATCACCAACTCGTATCGTCACTTGCCCACCATCACAGTCAATGAGGGCTCTGGCTGTAGACAGAAAAGGTCTCCCAAGAATTAGAGGGACATTCTCATCCTTCTCTATGTCCAGAACGTACCAGTCAACCGGGAAGGTAAATCTATCAATTTGAAGGGACTACACAAGACTATCACAAACTCAATTTGAAGGGACTACACAAGACTACACAAGACTATCACAAGCTTCACAATCTACAAGACTATCACTCATTGACTGCAACAGCTTCATTGACTCAGTCTCTTTCACTGCTCATTGGGATCAAATCCTTCAGCAGCTATGACAAACTCAACTCCTTCTCAGATGGCTCTGATTCAGTTGCTTGATTGATGTGAATTGGATTCACAAACTTGTTGATCAATCTCAATGCTTGATGTTTGCATTTTAAGTCTCAGTTTTGAGTTGATCACTAGATATTTCTTTTTAGCACATATAGAAGGCTTTTCAATTTGACAGAGTTTTTGCCCATATTTTTTGTTCTTGCTCACTTTTTTCTTTTATTTTTGTCAATGCCTTCTATTTATAGCCTTGATTATCCTTGATTTGAATTTCCGTCCGTTGGCTATATTAATGAGGGGGAATAATCCTTGATTTTATTCTTGATTCTCCCTTAATTATATTCTCCTTGTTTTCAGTGATCGGATTTTTCTTCAAACGTTTATCAGAAAACCCATCCTTGATTGATCCTCTATTGATTGTGCATTTAATGCTTGATCTTCTATATCTTCTTCATATTTCAATAATCTGACTAAGTAAGGTTTACTCAGCCGTTCTTTGAACGGTCAAGTGATCCATCTGACTTTGCCGTTTAGATCTTCCTTAACTGCTTTGTCTTCACTCAGCCGAAATTCAGTTTACTTTGCCGATTCACTATTTCCTTCATTCTTTCAGTTTAAGAAGAATCCTTGTACTTCGTTGATCCTTGATTTGGATGAGATCAGTGTACACCATATTTAAACATTAAGTTTCATCACTTAAAACATAACTTAGACTTATCCAATGTCATCACAAACTTCCTGGGTTATAAGTCAGACCATAATGTCTTCATTGCTTCACTGCTGGTACTTGACTGGCTTCATTCTGCCGACAATCTGTTTTTATTTTGCCGTCCTACCAACTAGTACAATACTTCTCTGACTCAACTTATACAACATGTCAGACTCTAAGTAAAGACTTATACAGAGAATTCCAACTTATTTCAGGCTTGCTATAACAGCTAGCATGGCCATCATCAAAACATAATAAAATGTTCCTAACATCCACTCTCCACCGAATTCAAATTAACGGACACTATGTTGTTATCTGTGAAAGAATTATAAATTTACATCAGCATACAATGCAAATATGAATATAATATAATATATAAACAATGAATATATAATATTTTTGTATATATGTCATCGTATGTCTGTGTGTGTGTGTGTGTGTGTGTGTGTTTGCAATGTTTTTGCAATACATAATATACACAAATTATTATATAATATACATACATACATACACACACATTACACACACACACACACACACACATATATATATATATATATATATATATATATATATATATGTGTGTGTGTGTGTGTGTGTGTGTGTGTGTGTGTGTGTTGAAATAAAATTTATGTTTTGATGATGATTCATCGTTTAATCGCTTATTATTCTTAACCCCATTGATGAAGTGTCATAACTAGCTGTTATAGTGCAAAGCAAAAAGATGTCTAGTTATCAATGTATAGGAATTAATAGAGTCTGATATTTGTATAAGTTAAATTAGACAAGCAATCGTAATACTTCTAGGTCGTGAATCGAGATAACAAGAAATCGAGTTAACGGAAAATCGGAAATCGCTTAAAGCGAGCACACCAACGTAAAACTGAAGAAGATAAGTTCGCTGAGGACACAGAATCAGTTTGCTTATCTAAGAAGATTGAAGAACTGAGGGTCACAGACTCAGTTATAGAAGATTGAAGAACTGAGGGTTCAAACTAAGTTATGAAGATTACAAGTCGAGACAGTAAATTTAGACTTCAGGCAAGATTGTGATGACTCGAATCGCTTTATGGATCTTGTATGAAGGCCTAAGAATCATAAGGACAATGAGTTCTTAGAAGATGATTAGTTATGGTGTACTCTGATTAAGTCAATTATAATCAGATGAAAACTGGAGTACTGATATTTGAAGAAGAGTAAAATCTCAGTTAACGCTCCAAGCCAGTCAAGAAACAGACAAGTGATAAACTCAGTATAAAACTGATAAGGAAACTCAGTTTTATATGTCAACCATCCAACAAACTAATAAATACAATCGACGTTATAAAGGAAGCGATTCTATTGGGTGAAATATCGACATATCGTAACGGCGGTCGAAAAATATAGCCGTTACAAGATTCAAGCAGGATGAACGTTGAATAAACCCCTATAAATAGACTACTTCTACAACTACAAAAAGAGAGCAGGAGGAATTAAAAAGAATCAATCTAGTCAAGAAAGATAAAATTAAGGGGGAAAGCCAAGTTCAAAAGAATTCCTGCTAAATACTCTATTGCAAGATCAAGAAATTTCTTCAAGTGTTCTTAAGCATTCAAGGAAAAATCAAGATCACTCATTTGAAGAAATACAGAGCCGAGCATAACACTTATATCTAGAAGAAAAGCTCAAATCACAATTGAATCATAGTTATTAATTCAAGTCTCAACTTTGATTTTATCAAAGGTTTAGACTGTGAAACACCAAGAAGGTGTGAAGGTCAGTTGAGTGCAGTCAAGAAGACTGTGGTTGTGATGAGCTGGTGAAGAGGCAATTCAACCCTCCAAGGACCAGTGTTTCAAATAATTGAAGAGCAGCAATCCTACCTATTCTACAAGTCTTTAGATAGTGAATCTAGGGATTAGTCAAGGACTATCAGTTTAGGACTCTTTGTAACTGGGCCATCTCAAAGAAGTTCTAGTGGAATTTTCCTCCACATCACAGGGGAAGAGAGGACGTACAGGATTACACCACCTGGAACCTCTATAATATTTGTCTTATTTACTTAATGCACTCATTTACTTTATGCATTTATGTTTGTTTTATTTATTGCATAAACATCTCATCATTTCACTCAGCAAACACTAGACACTGAGTCAGCACAGAACTAATACATAGGAGGTTAAGATTTTCATTGACACATCTATTGCACAAAAGGCTAGTTCTATCCGCTGCCAGTTAACTAGACTAAATATATGTCAGTATTGACTTGTACTCAGTTGTGTTAGCTGAACTCCACACAAGTTAAGGGACAGGAACAAAACCGAGCTGTGCATCAGTTTGAGTTTAGTAAAAACTCAGTTCCTGGGGTACTTTCAGCTTTGGGAAAGTTATTTGGTGACAAGTTTATTCACCCCCCTTTAAACTTGTGTTAGCCTTTCCAAGGGACCAACAATTGGTATCGGTGCAGCTCTTCCTTTTGGAAGAGATCCAAGCTGTTACTGCTTTATGAGATTACCGAGCATCAGTTATTTCCGATATCAACAATTAGTATCGAAGCAACCAATTGTTGAAGACCCCTCACTATATCAGTTGTAAAAGCATTTAGTTTGATTTAAAATGGATACATCTAGAATTAGAAATTGGCTGAATAACCCCTCGATGACTATTTGCGAATGTTGTTTTGATCTTCGTGAGCAAGTATTTGAAAGATTCAGTAACATGAGCTCACATACAAATCCGGAACCTCATTTTAGTTATGATGAAGACATTGAGTTCAACGCGAATGTTGATGATGAATCCAGAGGATTTCCATCCCTAAGTGATCTTTCAGAAGAAGCAGAAAAAGAGTTGCTACGAGTAGCTGATTATATAGAAGAGAAACTGACTATAAATTCATCCATCACAAAGGCCAAAGACGTTGTTCTACCCATGAGTTATGGAGGAGAAAGTGATGAGGAAATCATACTGCTAGGAGCAACACAGGCAAATGCTATTGATAAAGGAAAGCAAGTTCTAATTGATGATGATTCCTCGACAGAAAGTTTACCAATCAAACATCAGGAGGTAATTGCATCAACATCCAACACTCACACTGCCATGAACAATCAAAGAAATGAAGATTTCAATGAAACCTTGGACATACTCATAAAGGAATTGGAGGTAATTCAAAAGAATTATGAGAATGTCAAAAAGGAGAAAAAGTTATTGAAAACTGAGATTTCGAGATTGAATGCTAAAATCAATCTAATCAAGGCTAATAATGGAACCAAGGTAATTCGACCAACGATGAACTCGATGTAAGTAATAAACATTACGTAACCATCGCTTGATCCACTTTCGGCTTTTCAATTCAAACCAGAAAACCATTTGGAGATAGATCAGGTTTAGGGTTTGACAATCAGTATAATTCTAAGTTCAGACCAAGATCAGTTGCAATAAAATTTGTGACTACTCAACAGTCTGGAACTCAGAAAACTGATAAAATTATTAGAACTGACAAAAACACAGCACAATCATTTGCACAGTCTGATAGAACTGAAAAATCAGTTGGTAAAATGCACCAAGCTAACAGATTTTACAGAAGGAATCAGAAGGCTGGAAAAGGCGAAACTGATCAGAGATCAGTAAGAAAAATCTTCAAGTCATATCCATCTAAAAATGAAGATAGACTAAGAGGGAAATGAAGACTATTTCCCACTGATGAAGATTGGAATGAACCATCACATCAGTTTCACAAACTGAACAAATCAAAAACTGTTTGGACAAAACAGGAAAAGCTTGTGAAAACTGACTTTTCTCAGTCAAAATATCAAGAGAGGTATAAAGTCAAAAATAAAATTATATCATCGAAAACTAATCAGATAGGACCCAAACAGATATGGGTACCAAAAATTTCTTAATTTGTTTTGCAGGACAATATCGGTAACTGGAAACCGAAAAAACTGAGTTGTATTCACAACTGAGTTTGAATTCAACATAAGGACAAGACTGAACGTGTACAGTTGGAGATACACCTCATCTACCCTACTTACTACTCTCTAGCTACAGATGTCAAGAAAATACATGGTCCTTATCAATCTAAACCGTCCATATTTTCCACTCATCCACCTTTTCGCAATCTCAAAACATTTATGACAAAACGTTTTAAGTCCCACTCAATTCTTAACTACCCCTGCTACAAATTATATATATCCAGAATTTTCTTTTGTAATTCTTTACACTCGAATTTTGAATCTACTCTCTGAATCTCCAAATTTTCAAATTCTCAATCAAACCCAGAAAACAATGACTTTCACTCGTGTTGAACCCGGAATGATCATATATCTTGACCAGTTTATTGCAAAATATACTGATAAAACTCTAGCCAAAATAATTGCTACAAAAATCCAGAAAATTAAAGGTTTGGATGCTGTATTCAACATCGATCTGAAAAGTGTATATGTCCGAAAGCATTGGAGACTTCTATGAATTCGAAGTACAACTATAGAAGGAGAAGACACACATACTTTTACCACTACATCACAATGGTAAGCGAGATCAAGGTTATGAAAACCTAATTGCAAAAATCTTTGGATTCGACAAATGGAGGAACGTCACCATCAAGTTGACTAAGGAACGAAGGAGAAACTATTGAAAGATATAGCAATTGATGCGAGAATCCAGCAGCTTTACAGATCGGGAGCACAAGTCTACTCAAACCGAATTCAATTTTCTCTCAAAGATGTTAGCAAATTGCATAATTGGAAATGCAGAAACTTTAGCAATCTATCCGGAGCAAAGTTGGATTTGATATATGTGATTTGGTTTGGAGAAAGTTTTAATTGGCAAAGATATCTATTTGATCAATTAGTGGCACAATCAATTGACTTACCCAAGAAGAAAATTGATGTCAAGAAGGTCGATTTTATCACAAAAGACTCTTGCATTAATGATTCAAGAATACTCGACCATTTTGGAATCGCAAAAGGAAAGAAACATCGATTGTTGATGGGAAGATTGTTATTAAAGAAGAAAAAGCTGGAAAAAAGGAAAGCTGAAGGTTCGGTAAGTGAACCCAAAAAGAAGAAAAGCAGGAAATCAAAGAAACCTATAATTGGAGATGAAGTCTTGGAATATATTGAAGAATTAAGCAAAAGAAGAAAACAGTTGGAAGATATAGAGAAAGGCAAATCTAATCTTGTTTCACCAACAACTGAAACAACAGCTGCTGAAGGTTCAGCACAGATAGAAAGAACTAAAGCCATTCTTGCTGAATCTACCCCAACACCAATAAAAAAAGTTGCTGAAGGAGCACCAGTAGTGAGAACTAAAGTTAATCTCACCAAGTCTATTCCAGTTTCGGCAACTAAAACTTTACCAATTCAAGAACCAGTTACACAATTACAAGAAATTGAAATGTCAAATGAAACTGAAGTTGTCAACAAAGAACATAATGTTGAAGTCATCATACGAAAAGAGCCGAGACTCGTGAAACAGACCACGAGAACGAGCATAATGATGAAGAATCTGACAGTGAAGAAAGACTGATTGACGAAACAACATTGAATATGCTTATGTTGCTTTCAAAATCCAAATCCACTCCTCAAGAATCTGCCCCCAGATTAGAACATGAGGAAATAGTTAATGAATTTTCAGCTCCTCACTCTGAAGAAAAAGAGGCTGAAACAGAAACAGAATCAACCAAGATTATCAACTTGGATAAGCAAGTCAATGAAGAAGAACCCACTGAGCATATAATGGAAGAAGTTCCAGTTACTGAATTGGAACTTGAGCCTACTGGAAAACAAGTTGTTGAAGAACTTGTAAGTGAGAAAGTTTTGGAAACTGAATCAACAATCTCAATCTCAGTCATTGAAAAAGAGTCATCAGAAATTCCAATCACTGCCGAGGGAGAAACCAGCAGAACCGATCTTATGCAAACTAAGGATGTTGCAAGAGCTGATCCCATGCAAATTGAAGATTCTACTCTAGAAGAAGACCAAGATATCACAAGAGAATCAGAGGACATTGTCACACCATTCAAATCCTCAACTGATCATGGAGAATTGATGATAGTGATTATGAAGCGATTGCGTAGTTATCGAACTTGGAAATTCGGGCCCATTACCAATCAAAGAAGTCGACAGCGAAAATGGAAGTTGTCGAAAAATGGGTATTTGATCTATACAACATCACAAATCTATCAGAGATAATCAATACCGATGAATTCTTGAATCAAGGATATGCGCTGATCAGAAATAGTTACTGGAAGGAATCCATAGCCGGTGGAAGTTCCAAAATGAATGATGATGATGATGATTCTCAGGAAGACCCTAACTTGCAAAAAAGGATTCTTGCCTCTCTACAAGAAAAGGAAACTGCAACAAAACAGAATACTGATGATGATTCTAATAGTTCTGGAGAAAGCAGTGGAAGTTCAAGTTCTGAAAGTGTATCAGATACACAAAAACAAGAAGGAGGTTACCAATCTCCTACTGACAAGTCTACGCATGAAATAGCAAGAACTGTGGCAAACATGCCTGGAGAAGAATCAGATGGTGAATTCGACGTACATCTGTCACCTGCAAAAGTTTTTGATCAATCAAGTCTGAAAGAAGATAGGAAACAATCTGAAGAAAGAAGACAATCAGCAGAATATAGAGAAAAAACTGAAGCAAGTTATTCTCTCACCTCTAAAGCAAGCTAAACCAACTGAGGCAGAAACAAATATAGAAACTGAACAACAAGCTGGAAGCTGAAAAGATTTACCTACTCAGGTTGATCTCATTAAATTTTATCATAATGAGATAATCAGAATTCAGAAAGACGATAATAGCTTATTTGGAAAGGTTCTAAAATCTTTAGAAGCTAGCAAAGATGAAAGAAGCAAGCTTGAAAAGAAAATGGATATCGTCACTGATAGCTGTCAAAACACTCTGCTTGAGCTTCGGAAAACAACCATTGAGAATGATGCTAGAAGAGATGAAACTCAAGACAGATAGGAAGTTATTCTCAATAATCTGGTAGATAGAATGATTTTAATGGAACAGGGCAAGAAGGACTCAGTTGTAGCTCAAACCATTTTGGCATCAACTCAACAAACATTGAACGCTTACATCAAGAGCCTGATTCATAAAGATGATGTCAATAAGGGGGGAAGTTTGGACATCTTAAAAGTCCATGCAGCTGAGATGCCACAAGTCCTTACAAATGTTGATGATAAACTGAATGAACTGAAGAAAGTTAGAGGGGAATTCACTGATGAGGAGATGGAACTGATTGTTAAATACTCAGAGCCGACTGGCAAAAGAGTTGGTTTGGATTCTCATCTCTACAGTCTATTCAAGAATTTACCAGAAAGAGAAGGAGTATCAAAAGGAGAATCTCTTGAGATATTTCTACACATGCAGAAAATGCTCATGCACTATTGGAATAAACTGAAGAAATGGGAAAAGAATGGTACTCTAGATAAAGTATAAGATAAAGTTGAAAAGGCTGAACCTGAATTTATTCAGAATCTATTGAAAATAGCCACCAGTTAAAGACTAAGGACAACTGTCTTTACTTTCGCAGTCCTTTTTAAGAGCAAATTCTTTAGCAATCACAACTTATCGGAATCTTGGAACATTTGGGCAAGCATTCATGGAATTGAAAACCCAGCAACAAATGATGCTATGAGAACTGTTGCGGAAGCCTATGATAATCAATTGAGTTTAACTATCAAATAAAAAGAAACTGTCTGTTAGTTTTTTTTATTGTATTGTATTTTATTACCCAAAGATCAGAATCAGCTTATCAAACAAATTCTCGCTTTCTCGTTCATTTGTTATTTATCGAATTTTGTTTTATCTTTTGCATTGCTTTTAAGGAGGGTATTGACATCATAAAAATGGGAAATTGTTGGAAATAAAATTTATGTTTTGATGATGATTCATCGTTTAATCAGTTATTATTCTTAACCCCATTGATGAAGTGTCATAACTAGCTGTTATAGTGCAAAGCAAAAAGATGTATAGTTATCAATGTATAGGAATTAATAGAGTCTGATATTTGTGTAAGTTAAATCAGACAAGCACTGTAATACTTCTAGGTCGTGAACTGAGATAACAAGAAACTGGGTTAACGGAAAACTGGAAATCAGTTAAAGCAGAGCACACCAACGTAAAACTGAAGAAGATAAGTTCGCCGAGGGACACAGACTCAGTTGGCTTATCTAAGAAGATTGAAGAACTGAGGGTCACAGACTCAGTTATAGAAGATTGAAGAACTGAGGTGTTTACGACTAATTTTACGGTTTTTATCGAGTTATTTCGTAACATTATCTTCCATGTTTTAGTGATTCTTATAGAAAATTACTCGCCAAAAGGATAAACTAAGCAAATGAGTTTTAA
Source organism: Gentiana macrophylla (assembly GCA_026214975.1). Lineage (NCBI taxonomy): Eukaryota > Viridiplantae > Streptophyta > Magnoliopsida > Gentianales > Gentianaceae > Gentiana > Gentiana macrophylla. The sequence goes on along the minus strand of JAOBSW010000804.1, from coordinate 75,965 downwards.
AGATAATAAATTGCAAAAGTGGCTGATTTATGTGTTCTTATCGTTGGTTTTATGTTTATTTGGATGTTGTTACACTTTGCAATATTTTGGATATCTTGTAGATGCATATATTCGGTCTAAAAGAGGTGTTTAGAGGCATTTTCAGGGAGGACTTCTTCATGAAAATTGTAGATCTTTGAAAGAGCTTTCCAACGCACTTTGAATTACGCAATCGACTTCTACAACTCAAATGGTGGTCAAGTGGCTAATCAATTTGGGTAAGTGGAAAATCCCGAAATATACTGTAATACGACGGGCTAATCAAAAACGCGTTTTCAAGAAGAGTCCTTAATGAAAGTTGTAGTGTTTTCCGAGAGTTTTTTTGACATTCGGATCATAATTTTTGGAGGTCTACAACTCAAGATATGAATTTTAGAAGTTTTATTCCAATAAATATCTAATCGAAGGATCCATTCGAGAGAGTTCGGACTTATGCAAACGAGTGTCCAGCCGACATTCAAAGACAACCGACATACGCAATTTACAAGCAACCGACTTACTCCCTTATATATACAAATATTTCCAAACCCTAATTACATTATTATTGATACACACATTACAGAGGCAAATGCATATAAAAAGCCCCAACCGCACTAAACATATAACAAATTAGAAGATGATTCCTTCCATCTCAATAATCATGTTTAACAACATGATTATTGGCTAAGCACATCAGCGGTGGGACAACGGATGAAACCGATCAACATCAACACCAACTAGAGGATTTTTAGCGCGTACTTTTAGTGAGTTAAATTTACAATTTTTCATCAATTGGATGTTGTTTTATATTGCTTATGTTTTATTCGAATCGAGAGATCGATGAAACTATCGTTTTGATTTGAATTTATATGAAAATATTATTCAAGCTTAGATCTTTTCAATTGATGCAATTAGTTGTAATTCGAGAGATCGCTTATAATTAATTGAGTAGAGTTTTGGAGACAATCTCATGATCTTGTTTTGCATGTCGCTCAGCTTTACTTGAAAAAGAAAACGAAACCCTAGAATTTATTTAAAGAGATTTAATCGAATTCGTGATAGATCATTACTAAAAATCGTATCTTTAACTTGCCATCTAGTTGGGGTTGGGTTGGTTGATTGGTGGATTCCCGTTGCCTTACCGTTCCTTTTAATCCTTGATAAACAAAAATCACTCGTATCAATCGTTGATTGTTAAGTTTAGTTGTTTTAAAATTCTAGTTGTTTTTGCATATTTTAAGTTTCCAAGTCTATGTTCATCGTAGTTACCGCTCATTATTTCATAATTAGTATAAATCTTAGTTTTAGTTAATAGTCGTGACATAATCGATAGAATAATTGTTCCTTGATCCGATAAACATTCCACTCCTTAGACGACCCGTTAACATCCTATACTACGATCCTTATACTTGGGGTGTTTCGGTTATAAATTGTAAAACTCGTTTTTACCGAACAAGTTTTTGGCGCCGTTGCCGGGGAGTCGGTAACGGTTGTCGGATTCTTCTAGGTGCAATTTTTATTTCGATACTATTTTTTTAGGTAATAATCTAATTGTTACGTTTTTTTTTATTTCACTTTATCATAGTTTAGATTTTCGATTTTATAAATTTGATTTTAATTATCTTAGTTTTTATTTATTTTATGTTATTGTTCACATTAGATTTTTATTAGTTTAGAAGCCTTAGATTTTTCTTTAGATCTTAGATTTTAGCAGCCTTAGATTTAGCTTAGATTTGCCTTAGATTTTAGATCGTATAAATTTATTGCCTTAATTATTACTATTTTAGGTTTTTATTTTCTTTCCTGCTATTCTTTCTTTTAGATCTGCTTCGTTTTCGTTTTTAAACGGGCGTCCATCCTTTCAGACGCCCGTCTGTTCTAAAAATTTCTTATCTGCATCGTTTTAAGCCGATCGACGAGCGCGTCTGGATTCCCAAACGCTCGAGCGCACCTCTAAAACGCCCGTTTACCCCTCAATTGCCTTTCGACGCCATCTTGATTCGATGATCTGAACGAGCGTTCGCTTCCAGAATCCCCTTTGAACGAGCGTTCACTTACACTGAATGTCAGTTCAGTCCCTGGAAACTTTACCTTTCTCTTTTCTTCTCTCTTTCTAAACTTCTAAACTCTCCAATCTTTTCTGAACTCGTCCTCATCAACCCAAAGGTTGATTTTTTCCTTTTCTGCCCTCCTGGTTTATGCAAACCAAGAGTAAGAAGGGACATCTTATCTTTAACCCCGAACCAGAACGATCCATTCTCAAAAGAAAGCTCTTTCCCGATCTGGACATCATGGCTGACCAAGTTCAAAATCCGAATCCAGTTCCTCCTAATCCAGCTCTCCCAAATCCAAATCCAGATCCTCAAGCCCAAATGAATATGCTCCTTCAATGATCCAAGCTTTACAACAACAACGAATCAACAAGTCAATGCTGCATAATCAATTGCAACAATTCCATCAAAACCACTAAACCAGCTTAAACTAAGACCCCTATGCTCCCTATCTTAACCAGGATTTCCTGGAAGGGCATAGACCAATTCGCCCTCCAGAAATGGGGCAAGTAAACTTTGATCTCAAAATGGAGTGGTAGGACTAGTCCAGAATAGTTCTTTTCATGGCACTGCTCAAGAAGATCCACATGACTTCTTGTCCACCTTTGTTCAAATCTACGAAGCAGGCCACTATCCTGGTGTTGATTCTGAGATTGTAAAGTTGAAACTCTTCCCATTTGCTCTAAAAGGAGAAGCAAACCGTTGTTTTAAATCTTTAGCCCATCATTCTCTCCATTCCTGGAATGATGTTAAAAGAGCCTTTGCTCTTAAGTGGGTCTCCCCTGGTACAATCATGGACATGAAAAGGGAGATAGCCACATTTGAACAACTGAATGGTGAGAGTGTTGGGAAAGCATGGGAGAGATTGAATCTGTTGATGAGGAAGTGCCCCAATCATGGATACGATAGACATGAGCTACTCGAGTTATTCTACAGAGGTGTCTCTCAACCAAATAGGGACTACCTTGATTCGACTGCTCATGGATCCTTTCTAGGGGGAGGTGATGACGCTGCCTATAGGGTAGCTGAAACCATACCGAAGAATAACATGTGGTCATCTCCAAGGAAGGCCAATGTTAGTGGGAATCAGGGGGAGTCTGCTACGAGCAACTCTGAGACTAAGAAGCTAGTTGCTCAAATGGAAATGATGAGCAAGCAACTAGCCAATTTGCGAGATCAAAGAAAAAAGCGCCATCGATGTGAATTATATGGGACTTCAGCGGAGATGAAATCACCGAGAAGTGAATTTCAACCAAACCCATGGAAACTTCAATCAGAATCAGAATTATTCCGGATTTCAACGTCCCAATGCACCACCTGGCCCATCCAATTCAAACATTTCCTTCAACTCAAGCTATCAAAGACCACCTCCTGGAGTGGTTAATCAATCTTACAATCCCAACTCCTAGAGACCGCAAGGTGGTTGGAATCAAAGCCAACGTCAAAATCACACCACCTCATGTGTCCCTCAGCATAAGTTTGATGAGCTAGTAGATATGGTGAAGACCTTGTCCACTAGTGTCAAGGCAATAGAGAGACAGTCGGGCCGATGGCGATCTGCAAGCAAGCAGACACCCCACGGTAAACTTCCAAGTTATACCGAGAGAAATCCAAAAGCAGATATCAATGTTTGCACTGCCATCACACCTCAATGGGAGTATGGAGACCAAGAGTTGAATGAAGTTACTTTGAGAAGTGGTAAGCAGGCAGGACCCGGGAAGGTTTCGAACGCAGCAGCCCTCTCGACGCAATAAGTTCGGGAGGGGTAATCGAAATCTTATGCCGAAGAAACCAACAAATGAGGAGGAGCTTAATGATGACGGTTCTTCGGGGATGAGGATGCTTCGATTCGAGGAAAAGTCAGTGGCTGTTGTTCACGACAAAGAGGAAGGAGGAAAAGTTTGTGAGATGGAAGGATAAGGAGGACGAAGCCATTAAAAAGTCGTGGTGGTGTTCCCACGACAATGATAAAGCCCTTCCTTATCCACCAAAGAGGAAAGAGAATACCCTCATTCTTGACAAACAATATGATGGAGTGAGGAGGATGCTTAGAGACACCAAAGTGAGTATACCCCTAGCAGAGGTATTGACTGAAATGCCCAAGTGCTCTAAGTTTCTTAAAGAAGTTTGTGGGAGTAAGAAGAAGCTTCAAGGGATGGCAGAAGAGATTTTAAGAGAAGAGTGTTCTATGGTTTCACAAAAAGTTGCTATTAAGCGAGGTGACCCCGGAAGACCTTCAATCATTTGTGAGATTGAAGGCCACAAGTTCCAAAACGTCTTATGCGACTCAGGGGCTTCTATAAATGTGATGCCATTAAACGTCTGCAAAAAGCTCGGCTTAGATAAAAGAATGCGGAACGCCTATATTTCTCTGCAGATGGTGGACCGATCTAGTCGCCAAAGAAATTCCGGTTGTGTTACTAATGTTCTTCTTCATGTTGAACATTTGGTTTTCCTACCGACCGGGTTATCTTAGACTACCCACCGACAAGGAGATGCCTCTAATTCTAGGCCGGACCTTTTGAGACACCTCTGCCGCCTCATTGACTTCTCGTAAGGGTCGATTACACTTAGAGTTGATGATACATCCATTACCTTTACACAAGGGAAAAGTCTAGAGAACACTTTGAGTGATGAAATCTCATTCATTGAAGCAATTTATGAGGACGAAGAAGATGCCAAATGAGGAAGTCAAGAGTCGACAGAGATAGGTGTTTTCGGGTTATAAACATTGAAGATCAAGCCGATCAGGACCATCTTCTATTTCATTACAGGCCGTAGTCACCGACAAGTCGTCTTCACAACTTGCTCACCACAATGAACAAGAAACATGGAAATTCCCAAAAATGAACGATGATTTCAAAGAGTCGCATCGGGAAGACTTTAGCCCCAGAGAAGAGGAAGCCCTGATGAGTAGTTGGGACGAAGTGGATTTTTGGAGAGAGACTACTCATTGGGGGTTGATGATTGGGAAAGGCTAGCGTAAGAGCCGAAAGAAGAAGAGTTGAGAAAGATGATTAAGCATAAGAAGGAGGAAGCCGGCATGAAGCTGTAAGGATCCCTATGGATGATGTTATCCAAGACCTTTACGGGTTATGCCTCGGGAAGATGAGGTGTTCTCATCACAACCACTTCAAGCCCATAAGGAAAAAGGTGGCCCTTTAAAATCTAGTATTGAGCAACCACTCACCGACTTGGAGCTCAAACCGCTTCCTCAACACCTTAAGTACATTTTTCTTAAGGATGGTGATAAGTTGCCCTTAATCAACTCTTCAAAACTCGAGTCCGAGCAAGAAGCACCGCTGATAAAAGTGCTTGAAAAAGAACATCCTCGCTTCGGATGGCAAGTGGGTGATATCCGAGGAATCACCCCGATGTGTGCATGCATAAAATCCGAACGGAGGCGGGAGCTAAGAAAGTAAGACAACCTCAAATGAAGGCTGAATCCATATATGCAGAGAGGTTGTCAAGAAGGAAGTTATAAAGTGGTTAGACATGGGAATCATCTATGCAATCGCCGACGGTGAGTGGGTTAGCCCCACCCAAGTTGTGCCAAAGAAGGGAGGTATCACCGTTGAAAAGAATGAAAAAGGGAAGAGATAGCTTTACGCCTTGTGATCAAGCAGAGTCTGCATCGATTATCGCAGATTGAATGAAGTCACCGCCAAAGACCATTTCCCCTTACCCTTCATTGACCAGCTTATTGAAAGACTGAGTGGTCACAAGTATTATTGTTTCCTCGATGGATATTCTGGTTACTTCCAGATAGCCATCGACCCAAATGACCAGGAGAAGACTACATTTACGTGTCCATCAGGCACTTTTGCTTTCCGCAGGATGCCTTTCGGCTTATGCAATGCACCTGCGACTTTTCAACGGTGCATGTTAGCCATTTTTGATGGACTTGTGGAGAAATGTATGGAAGTCTTCATGGATGACTTCTCAGTCTATGGCGATAGCTTCGATGAGATCTTGGCGAATCTAGATATGGTACTTCAACGCTGTGTTGAAAAGAATTTAGTGCTTAACAGGGAGAAATGCCATTTTCTAGTTGATGAGGGGATCGTTCTGGGACACAAGGTGTCCGGCACTGGTATTCAAGTTGATAAGGCCAAAGTAGAAGCCATTGAAAAATGTCGTTTCCGAAAACTGTCAAGGAGGTACTCGGCTTCCTTGGTCATGTTGGTTTCTACAGGCGATTTATTAAGGACTTTTCCACCATCGCCAAGCCCCTGTCCAACCTTCTGAAAGATGATGTTGTGTTCTTGTTTGATGAGAAATGCAAGAAAGCTTTCAATTGCCTGAAGGAAAAGCTCATAAGTGCCCCTATCTTAATCACACCTGACTGGACTAAGCCTTTTGAATTATTATCTGATGCCTCTAACTACGCAGTCGGCGCAGTTTTAGGTCAAAGAATTGATAAAAAGTTCAGGCCCATTTACTATGCGAGCCGCACCTTGAACCCGGCTCAATGCAGTTACACCACGACCGGAAGGAATTCTTAGCCGTCGTTTTGCTATTGACAAGTTTAGAAGTTACCTTCTAGGGTCTCAAGTTGTCGCTTGGACCGACCATGCAGCCTCACGCTACCTTATGGACAAAGCGGATGCAAAACCAAGGTTACTCGGATGGATTCTAGTTTTGCAAGAGTTTGACCTTGAGATCAAAGATAAGAAGGGTAGTGATAATGTTGTGGTGATCATCTTTCTCGCCTAGTAAATGAGGGTGGCGTAAATCACAAGGAAATAGGCATCGACTTCCGATGAGCAATTGATGAAGCTTGATAATCGTTAGGCCATGGTACGCTGATTACGCCAACTATTTAGCAAGTGGACATTTAGAGGAAATGACGTATCGTGAGAAGAAAAGTTCTTTCTCGATCTAAAATATCTCGTATGGGAGGATCCTCATCTGCTCAAGGTCCAGTAGAAAGACGGGTTGCTTAGAAGGTGTGTTCCGGAACATGAGCAATGGGATATTCTGGAGCAATGTCATAGTGGTCCCACGGGAGGACACTACGGAGCACCCAAGACAGTTGCAAAAATCCTCCAAGCCGGATTCTACTGGCCGACTCTTTTTAAGGACGCAAAAGCCTTTTGTAAAGGTTGCGATAGGTGCCAGAGAATTGGGAGGCAGAGTAATAGGATGGAAATGCCACTTAGGCCCATTCTGGAATGCGAAGTCTTCGACGTGTGGGGAATTGACTTCATGGGACCCTTTCCATCGTCCTGTGGTAATAAATACATTCTCGTCTGTGTAGACTACGTTTCCAAGTGGGTGGAGGCAATAGCCACCCAAACTAATGATCACAAAGTTGTGAAGAAATTCTTGCAAAAGAATATCTTCACCAGATTCGGCTGTTCTAGAGCCCTCATTAGTGACGAAGGTACTCATTTTTGCAACGCGCCGCTTGATAAAGTTCTTGAAAAATATGGTGTGAGACATAAAATCGGTACACCGTATCAGCCCCAAACAAGTGGCCAAGTCGAGATAAGCAACCAGAGCCTTAAAAGGATTTTAGAAAAGACCGTGAACTCAAATAGATCCAACTGGAGTCTAAAGTTGGATGACGCGCTTTGGGCCTATCGCACCGCGTTTAAGACCCCGATGGGCACGTCACCCTTCCAAATGGTCTATGGCAAAGCTTGCCATCTTCCAGTCGAGCTTGAGCACAGAGCTTACTGGGCTATTAAATTCTTGAATTTCGATAGCCAGCTCTGTGGGGAGGAGAGATTATTGCAATTAAACGAGCTCGATGAATTTAGACTCAGAGCATATGAGAATGCGAAAATCAGTAAGGAAAGAACTAAGATACTCCACGATGCTAAGATCAAGGATCGAGAATTCAAAGTGGGTGATATGGCTTTGCTTTATAATACCCGGCTCCATTTGTTTGCTGGTAAGCTCAAATCTAGATGGTCTGGCCCCTTTGAGATTCTCGATGTCCATCCGAGTGGAGCGATCACGTTAAACGGGTATGGTGATCAACCCTTTAAGGTCAATGGTCAAAGACTCAAAAAGTACTTTGGGCAACCGAAAGAAAAGCCTGAGACCTTGTACTTTCAAAAGAGGGTTGAGACGCCTGACATTCTGATTTGCGATGAGATTCCATCCAACTTCTTTAGTTCGGATGATGACATTTCTATATCTACCCGTGAGGACCTTTCTTCCGAGCCTTCGAACATGTCAATATACCGGCTTACTCTGCAAGCAAAACGAGAAGAAGAAAAGAGTCGGTGCTATCTCGGAGAGTTAAGTTCAAACACTTAGTAGAGCACTTGACTTGTCGTTGTTGTTGTGGTCACACCCTGCCCTTCATTCCGATTCCGATGAGGAAGTGGCCAGCAGATAGCCAAAGTGGCCCGATCCGGGTTAACTTTGAAATCATGTCAAGCTAATGACATAAAAGCGCGCTACTAGAGGCGACTAGTCTTTTAAGTATTTCTTTTAGTTAAGCTTTTATTTTATTAGAATAAAACCTGGGTGTTTGTGTGTTGGTTATCCTTGTCTTATTTGTGAATGCTTTATTTGCGTGCATGTTTACTCATATACCCCGTGTACCCCAAGATTATGTGCTATGTCGAGTGTTGCAGATACTTTTGAGCAGGTTTGCAAGCGATTATTTTTAGTGTTGTCTGCTCGTGATACGAGTGCAAATGTTTATTCTTGCTACGGCTCGACCACTTTGCGCCAACCTACGGCCCGACAACCACTTCATAACCAAATAAGTATTCTTTTCTTTTATTTGCACATTCTCGAGGACATAATGTGGTTTAAGTGTGGGGGTGCAATTTATGCTTTATTTCGACAATATGAGTAAGTATATGTGATCCTTGATAAATTGTGAAATTTTAAATTTTTTTTGCACTTGGATAGATGTAAATCTTGAGCATATGATTGAAACAAATGCTTGCTAGTTGTAGTTTCACGCGATGATTTTATGTGACTTTGTGAGATAGTTATAGCATGTTTTACTGATTTGAGATAGTATTCATTTTACACTCACGAAAACCTTTGATATCAAAGCAAAAACTTTTGATATGTATCCTTTCATTATTTTAGTGATTTATCTTAGGGAGATTTGTTCTTAATAGTAACAGTGAAGTAACACCTAAGTTCAGAACGTGTACTGTGAATATCTGACGGTTTGAATGTGTTAAGTGAAACGTAACTATTGTGCTTTTAAAATGAAGTGAATAAGTGAAGTTGTTTTTATAGTTGTGTGTGTCGGAAGCTAGTCGATGATTGGAGTGAGGTAGGGCATTATCTCGAAATGTCCTATACCACTATGATGACTAAAAGCTCACGACAGTTAGAAGAAGCTACCCTATGATTTGAGTAAGGTAGGGTGTTATCACGAAACATCCTATTCTACTATGACGGGTAAGAGCTCATTCTAATGTGCGTATAAAAGTGAAAAACTTAAAGACTTGGTTATCGTTAATCTTATACCTAGTATAAACTGGAAGATATGTTTTAAGGATTATCTTGATGAGTGCACGGGATGACTTTGTGTGGGACGATTACTGTCTATACCTAGGATAGTTGAATTATTTGAAAAGATATTTGTCTGAAAGGATTGTGGAGATTGAAAAGGGCTTGTCACACATACACCGAATCTATCTCTATGTTGGTATTACTTGCTATAGTTGTTGTATCTTTTGTTACATGAGTTAGGGATCTATTTGGATTGCATATAAAGTGATCTAGTTTTGATTGTTTTGTTCGGGACGAACAAAAGTTTAAGTGTGGGGGAGTTGTTTACGACTAATTTTACGGTTTTTATCGAGTTATTTCGTAACATTATCTTCCATGTTTTAGTGATTCTTATAGAAAATTACTCGCCAAAAGGATAAACTGAGCAAATGAGTTTTAAAGATAATAAATTGCAAAAGTGGCTGATTTATGTGTTCTTATCGTTGGTTTTATGTTTATTTGGATGTTGTTACACTTTGCAATATTTTGGATATCTTGTAGATGCATATATTCGGTCTAAAAGAGGTGTTTAGAGGCATTTTCAGGGGAGGACTTCTTCATGAAAATTGTAGATCTTTGAAAGAGCTTTCCAACGCACTTTGAATTACGTCAATCGGACTTCAACAACTCAAATGGTGGTGAAGTGGCTAATCAATTTGGGTAAGTGGAAAATCCCGAAATATACTCGTAATACGACGGGCTAATAAAAAACGCGTTTTCAAAAGAAGAGTCCTTAATGAAAGTTGTAGAGTTTTCCGAGAGTTTTTTTTTGACATTCGGATCATAATTTTTGGAGGTCTACAACTCAAGATATGAATTTTAGAAGTTTTATTCCAATAAATATCTAATCGAAGGATTCGATTCAGAGAGTTCGGACTTATGCAAACGAGCCGTCCAGGCCGACATTCAAGACAACCGACATACGCAATTTACAAGCGAAATGACTTACTCCTTATATATATACAAATATTTCCAAACCCTAATTACATTATTATTGATACACACATTACAGAGGCAACCGCATAAAAAGCCCCAAATTGCACAAAACATATAACAAATTAGAAGATGATTCCTTCCATCTCAATAATCATGTTTAACAACATGATTATTGGCTAAGCACATCATCGGTGGGACAACGGATGAAACCGATCAACATCAACACCAACTAGAGGATTTTTAGCCGTACTTTTAGTGAGTTAAATTTACAATTTTTCTTCAATTGGATGTTGTTTTATATTGCTTATGTTTTATTCGAATCGAGAGATCGATGAAACTATCGTTTTGATTTGAATTTATATGAAAATATTATTCAAGCTTAGATCTTTTCAATTGATGCAATTAGTTGTAATTCGAGAGATCGTTTATAATTAATTGAGTAAAGTTTTGGAGACAATCTCATGATCTTGTTTTGCATGTCGTTCAGTTTTACTTGAAAAAGAAAACGAAACCCTGGAATTTATTTAAAGAGATTTAATCGAATTCGTGATAGATCATTACTAAAAATCGTATCTTTAACTTGCCATCTAGTTGGGGTTGGGTTGGTTGATTGGTGGATTCCCGTTGCCTTACCGTTCCTTTTAATCCTTGATAAACAAAAATCACTCGTATCAATCGTTGATTGTTAAGTTTAGTTGTTTTAAAATTCTAGTTGTTTTTGCATATTTTAAGTTTCCAAGTTACTGTTCATTATTTCATAATTAGTATAAATCTTAGTTTTAGTTAATAGTCGTGACATAATCGATAGAATAATTGTTCCTTGATCCGATAAACATTCCACTCCCTTAGGACGACCCGTTAACATCCTATACTACGATCCTTATACTTGGGGTGTTTCGGTTATAAATTGTAAAACTCGTTTTTACCGAACATGAGGGTTCAAACTCAGTTATGAAGATTACAAATCGAGACTGTAAAGTTAGACTTCAGGCAAGATTGTGGTGACCTGAACTGACTTTATGAATCTTGTATGAAGACCTAAGAATCATAAGGACAATGAGTTCTTAGAAGATGATTAGTTATGGTGTACTCTGATTAAGTCAATAATAATCAGATGAAAACTGGAGTATTGATATTTGAAGAAGAGTAAAATATCAGTTAACGCTCCAAGTCAGTCAAGAAACAGACAAGTGATAAACTCAGTATACAACTGATAAGGAAACTCAGTTTTATATGTCAACCATCCAACAAATGATAGTACAGTTGAACGTTATAAAGGAAGCGATTCTATTGGATGAAATACTGACATATCAGAACGGTCAGAAAATATAGCCGTTGCAACATTCAAGCAGGATGAACGTTGAATAAACCCCTATAAATAGACTACTTATACAACTACAAAAAGAGAGCAGGAGGAATTAAAAAGAATCAATCTAGTCAAGAAAGATAAAATTAAGGGGGAAAGCCAAGTTCAAAAGAATTCCTGCTAAATACTCTATTGCAAGATCAAGAAATTTCTTCAAGTGTTCTTAAGCATTCAAGGAAAATCAAGATCACTCATTTGAAGAAATACAGAGCCGAGCATAACACTTATATCTAGAAGAAAAGCTCAAATCACAATTGAATCATAGTTATTGATTCAAGTCTCAACTTTGATTTTATCAAAGGTTTATATTGTGAAATACCAAGAAGGTGTGAAGGATATTTGAGTGCAGTCAAGAAGACTGTGGTTGTGATGAACTGGTGAAGAGGCAATTCAACCCTCCAAGGACCAGTGTTTCAAACAATTGAAGAGCAGCAATCCTACCTGTTCTACAAGTGTTTAGATAGTGAAGCTAGGGATTAGTCAAGGACTATCAGTTTAGGACTCTTTGTAACTGGGCCATCTCAAAGAAGTTCTAGTGGAATTTTCCTCCGCATCACAGGGGAAGAGAGGACGTACAGGATTACTCCACCTGGAAACTCTATAATATTTTTCTTATTTACTTAACGCACTCATTTACTTTATGCATTTATGTTTGTTTTATTTATTGCATAATCATCTCATCATTTCACTCAGGAAACACTAGACACTGAGTCAGAAGATGTAAATCCGATACATAGGAGGTTAAGATTTTCATTGACACATCTATTGCACAAAAGGCTAGTTCTATCTGCTGTTAGTTAACTAGACTAAATATAAGTCAGTATTTGACTTGTACTCAGTTGTGTTAGCTGAACTCCGCACAAGTTAAGGGACAGGAACAAAACTCAGCTGAGCATCAGTTTGAGTTTAGTAAAAACTCAGTTCCTGGGGTACTTTCAGCTTTGGGAAAGTTTTTTGGTGACAAGTTTATTCACCCCCCTCTAAACTTGTGTTAGCCTTTCCAAGGGACCAACAATATATATATTAATTATATATCAATTATAACCGGAATGTTGGAGTTTTGTGTTTTGTTGTGTTGAGTTGTAATGTTAGGGGGGGTAACAGAAGAGGAGAATAGTGTTTTTACCAACGTAATAGAATACTTGATGATGACGAGGGAGAACAGATGACGGACGGAGCCGGCAGAACATAACTTATATTTTCAATCTAACGGGTGCCTCACTTCAAGCTGAGGATTTACCAGGCTGTTGGGGACATGAACAGATGCTCTATTTAGCAGACCTAATGAAATTTTCTATGAGCTACCTGCAAAGAGCCCTAATACAAAGCCTGGGGATTAGGCATGACACCGCGGATCAGAAGGAATCGAAAACACCCTAGGGAAAGCATGCAATTATAAGAACCTCACCAGGCCAAGACTTATGATGGCCAAAATAGTAACGTCCAACTTTAATCGGCAGTGTACCGAGTCGTATGCACTCTAGTAGCGAGCAAGGTCGTATCCCACGAGGAATCAATCGAGTACCAAAGTCATTTTCGTACTTAGTTTAGGTCAATCAAATGTTTGTTCATGGAAATTTACACTAAAACGATATTTAAACGAGAGGTAAAGAGAGAAAGAAGCATAGCCAAATCACGATCCAGTTGAATACTTTCTCCCCTTTAATCGATTATTTGGGAATGGAAACTACCAACCAACCATCCAAATGCTTATATCGACTCGTTCATGGTTGCAAACTCCTAAGATAGTACTAGACGCCATGCAACAACCTAGTACCATTTGCCCGGTTCAACAGTCCGCCTTTAAGGATTGAACTGACCGAAACAAGATTAAGAACTAGAGCCGCTCAATTTACACCGACAAACCTCGTTACCCAATCGATCTAAACAACTCAGTCAATTGTAAATAACGATCTTAAAACCCCTTTTCCCACACCCCTTCGCAACATACATTTATACTAGTGGTGTGTGTGTTCATGAACTAGGTGATTTATGACGGTCAAATTGTACCCGTAAAAGTCATCAACGTTGTCCTTAAATCGAGCTTAATAATATATGTTTTATATTAAATCACGTGTTTATAATGATTATTTGATATTGTGTGATTTAAAAGATATAATTTGGTATTTATCCGTTTTTATTATTTAAATATGATTTACTTTGGGATAAATATTTATTTTGTAGATTGAGATAATTTTGGAGGATAATTGCAAATGGACAAATTAAATTACAAGATAAATCGAAGCAAATTCGGAGTGCATTGAAGATAGAAAATGGATAAGCGCGAAAAGAGGAGTAAGGCATGACAAGAGCCAGCGAGCCAATCCGAAGACTCAGGACTCGCTGGGGGCGACTGGAGTGTTCAGGGTCAAATTGTATGATTTTTATAGATATATTTTATATCAATTTCCCCCGTATATGTATTATTTTCATAGAAGTAGGGCTTTATATCGAAATATTTAGTAAATGATGTTTTTAAGAGGTTAATTGCACAACGTAACGAATTATGTGCTTAAATGATGATTTTATGTTATTTTGGAAATACGTTACGCTTTGGTATGTTTTCCTATTGTTGTAGATACTCATTGATGATGGAAGAGAGGATTTTAGAGAGCCAAATTCGTGCTTGGAAAGGATCAATCAAAGTTATGGAAGATTGAAAGATATAAGGAAAGAAATCAATCAAGATAAATGTCGGAAAATCAGGATTCCGGGTAGTGACGACCTTGCAACGCAGTTCTTGATATGATAACAACAGATTTGACTCTGGACCTCAAGAGAAGAGTTGTAGGGCTTGAAGAGAGGATTCTACAGGATTTTGAATCACTCCATTCTGACTTACGAGGCCCGAGATATGAGCGTTACAAGTTTAGATGCTGTTGCTGAAAATACAGGACGGGCGTCCGGATCTTCAAACGGGCGTCCAGCGTTTTTACTGTAGCAACCGACCTGAAAATTCTATAAATACAGCAGCGAATTGAACCCTAAACATAACATTATTTTCAGCCGACTTTTGACAGCAAAGGGCGGCCACTCTGAGCAGTTTTCAGGGCCGATCACCCGAGCCTTGTGCTCGGGTGATCGGGGTTAGATTAGGTTTTATTTTTCGTTTCTTTCATTCCTTTTGTTCGACCATGATGATCTTTTGAAACTTTGAAACATGGAGCAGCCATGGGAGACTGTTTGCAGCAGCTTTTATTTTCTTTCTATGGATGTTTTGTAAGTCTTTTTAATTAAAGTTCGTTTCTTTCCATGCGTTTATTTGTTAATGCAATTTATATCGAAAGATGTTGTTATTGATGTTTACCGTAGGACGAAAGTCGGTGTAAACGCGAGATCACCATAGGAAAGAATAGACGTTTTGATCTATGTCAAACGAAAGTTGATAGGTTGAATGTCTAGGTTGTTAGATCTAGTAAATCTTGCACCTTGGTTTATTTTATGATGCGTTAATCTCCGTAAATCGAAAGATAGAGATTGATAGGCGAATTCATCTACGAAAGTAGGAATTCATACGTTTGATAGGTGAAACCACAACTTGAATTAAATCACTATAAGATAATCTAGGGAAGAAATTAAGGGTTGCGGGATGGTGGATTATGGTTCGTTCCATGTTTGATCGCTTCAGTCATTATCATGTTCGTTAGATAGATTTATTGTTGTAGTTTAGATTTATTTATGTTTTTATCGCAATTATCCTTCCTGGCTTTGGATTAACAATCCTCTGTCCAGTTTACCTTTTCGTTTTTATTTCGTTCTTAGTAGTAACAATTAGAAGAGTTGATGAAGCTAGATTCGACAGCCCAATTCCCTGAGGATCGATACCCGTACTTATCCAACTTTACTAGCAACTACCCGGTATTCGGCCGGTTAGGAGGTAGTTTTGCATGGTAGTATAGGTTTATAAATTTTCTTTTGTTTTAATGATGCAAAACCTCCCCAACAAAAGTGGCGCCGTTGCCGGGGAATCGGTGTTTTGTTGAATCTAATTGAATTAATTTTTCTATTTTGTTACGTGTTTTTTGTTTTTGTTTTACAATAAAAGTAGCGTTGAATAAATTGAGGTTTTTTTTTATTTTGCCATGTTTCGATGACCGTAGGGTTAAGAATGTGCAAAAGTTTTTTACTCAATCTGTTTTACGTGAAGTTTGTGTTTAGTTGTTACCTAGTCTAACCCCATCGTGCTAAAATTTATCTCATGGTCGTTTGTCTGCATGCTCTATGTTGTGTTTATAAGATTTAGGTTTCTGTGTCTTTCTGCGTTTTACATTTAAAATTCGTTGTTTGGACGAGCGTTGAGTAAGTGAACGCCCGTCCGATCCCCTAACAATGCAGAGTAACCGAGCGTTTGAGGGGGGAACGACCGTCCCGTGCAAAAGATCAACTCTGCTCTGGTTTCAAGAATCGACGGGCGCCTCGACTCATCAACGCCCGTCCGACCTGTTTTTATTGCAAACGAGCGTCTGAACTATGGAACGCTCGTCCGGCAGTCCAGGTTCCTGAATTTTTCTTAATTTAATTTTTAATGCTTTATTTAACTTGGATGTTTTCATTCGAGCTTCTGTGGTTAATTGATGTTTACATAGATGTCCTGAACTTATATGTTTTTACCTTTCCATCTACGAATCCGTGTTAAATAATTGATTTATTTTTATATACTTGATTCATCTATGCAAGTTATAGTTACTGTCGGTTCTCGTATGCTATAACTGTTCTTATTGTTATTTAGTAGCTAATGTCGGTTTCCGTATGCTACTTACCGCTGTGATGAATCTTTTAAGCTTTGAGACTTATGTGCTTCCTTGTTTTTTATAATTCATATGGGTAGCTACTGTCGGTTTTCGTATGCTACGTCTTAGTCCATATGAGTTTTATCTGTTTAGTATAGCTAACTGTTGGTTTTCCATAATGCTATCACCTTCAATGAGTCTTAAAGCGCGTCTACACTGCATGTAATGAATAAAGACTTATCGTTTATCGTAACCTGTCATTATCTGGTAGACGTTTATTATATACATGTCATGTTGCAAATGAGTGGGCTAGTTTTCTTTCTTTTATTTTCTTTTATTTTTGCATATCATATAGGTGCATATCATTTAGTTGCATATCATCTAGTTGCATTGTTTTTCTATTTTCTTTTATTTTTCTTGAGTGTAGTTAATCGCCGGTTTCCGTAATACTACCTCGTTTTTTTTTCGATTACGCACGGGCCGTAGTCACTTGTAGAGTTGTCGTCCCCAACTTGCTCACTGAGCTCAATCGACAAGATCTTTTTAGTTGCATTTCATGTAGATTGCATTGTAATATATTTTCATATAGTGCACCTAGCCTACTACTTTGTAATGTTCCATGTATCATTATTTCGTATGCACATGTTGGGCCTTATTTGTATTATAAGCTTCGTGGCTTTATTCTTAGATGTCCCGAGTTTAAGTGTTGATCTTTCCATCTGAGCTATTATTTCTTTTGTGCTTATTTCAAACTTCCGTATTTAGGCGCTTAGATGTTCTGTACTTTCCTGTTTGATTTTTCCATCCGGCGATTCTATTTTGGGCTCTGTGTGTTCTATTCCCCTTGTCCCGAGATATTTTCTTGTTTGTCAAGTGTGCAGGATCTTTGCGATAGCAATTGTGAGTTTCGGATGATATCCGTTTTCCGGTGGATGGTCCACGATCTCTTTCGCTTTCATCAAGCATTTACGAGCTTGATCACTTCCAGACTTGCCATTTTTGAACGACAATTAGCTAAGTTCTTTCTTTCTTTTTATTTCTGCACAACATGCGGACATGTTGTAATTTAAGTGTGGGGGAGGGGATAGTTGGTTATGTGTATCTATCATTTGCTTAATACATTATAATTCTATGCTAAAGGGCTAAATTTTTCAAAGCTAAATTTTTCGAAATTTTCAATTTTTGTTTTGTCCCGGGTAACTTCAATGGCATGCTAGTTTTGTAATTTGACACCTTTAGTTGTTATCAGTAGTCGTACCATGTTCTAAGAATAGGTTTGGTAGATCTGATACTCACTTGAACTTCAGTACACGAACCTGTTAGATGAAGAACCAAAATTTAAATAGTCTCCGGTTAGTTAAAGGATAGCCGATTCTCGATGCAGATAACACTTATTTAGCATTAATGAAAGTTAAGAACTTGTGCTATATTCACAGTTAGAATCTCAGTACCTTAGTGTTTTTGAAAAACTTTGAGTGTCTTGAATGTGTTAGTAATATATTTGACCGAGAGTTTCCAAAGAGTTTGAAAAATATAAAAATATATATATCTATAAATAATAAATGAATAGAATTTCTTTGCGGGAATTTTGTTTGTAACTATCACCTCGAGTCCATTTGGATCCTGCCCCAATTGGGGAGTGTGGTTTACCTTGGACAGTAAGGGATTGAGTGATCTCAGGGTGACTGCCTCTAATGTAGGGGAGTGTGTTATACTTTTGAGACGCGACGATAGGAAATATAAAATATAATGTTTTTTTTTGGAATTCTAAGTCAAGTTGATCTAAACCCAGTAGAGACCGAAGGTATTTTCTTGGTACCAAGCAAAGGAATTTAGTTGTGAGTTAGTTACTATGTTCTTGGTAATTAGTTTTTGTTAGGTAAGTCTTTGTAGATAGAATGAAGTTTTCGTTTAGTTGACCGGATAATCATTAGTGCTTGATGTATTATATCAAGAGAGGATCGGTGGAAGTTTAGTAGGTTCTGCACACAATCATCGAGTGAGTTTGATTTGCTAAACACTAGCTTAACGTGAGCATGACTACATCTCGTGTCAGGTTATGTGGGTTTTTGAAAGTTTGTTGTTGTTTTGTTTTGCTCGGGACGAGCAAAAGTTTAAGTGTGGGGGTGTTGTTCAGGGTCAAATTGTATAATTTTTATAGATATATTTTATATCAATTTCCTCCGTATATGTATTATTTTCATAGAAGTAGGGCATTATATCGAAATATTTAGTAAATGATGTTTTTAAGAGGTTAATTGCACAACGTAACGAATTATGTGCTTAAATGATGATTTTATGTTATTTTGGAAATACGTTACGCTTTGGTATGTTTTCCTATTGTTGTAGATACTCATTGATGATGGAAGAGAGGATTTTAGAGAGCCAAATTCGTGCTTGGAAAGGATCAATCAAAGTTATGGAAGATTGAAAGATATAAGGAAAGAAATCAATCAAGATAAATGTCGGAAAATCAGGATTCCGGGTAGTGACGACCTTGCAACGCAGTTCTTGATATGATAACAACAGATTTGACTCTGGACCTCAAGAGAAGAGTTGTAGGGATTGAAGAGAGGATTCTACAGGATTTTGAATCACTCCATTCCGACTTACGAGGCCCGAGATATGAGCGTTACAAGTTTAGATGCTGTTGCTGAAAATACAGGACGGGCGTCCGGATCTTCAAACGGGCGTCCAGCGTTTTTACTGTAGCAACCAACCTGAAAATTCTATAAATACAGCAGCGAATTGAACCCTAAACATAACATTATTTTCAGCCGACTTTTGACAAAGCAAAGGCGGCCACTCGAGCATTTTGAGGCGATCACCCGAGCCTTGTGCTCGGGTGATCGAGGAATTAAATTAGGTTTTATTTTTCGTTTCTTTCATTCCTTTTGTTCGACCATGATGATCTTTTGAAACTTTGAAACATGGAGCAGCCATGGGAGACTGTTTGCAGCAGCTTTTATTTTCTTTCTATGGATGTTTTGTAAGTCTTTTTAATTAAAGTTCGTTTCTTTCCATGCGTTTATTTGTTAATGCAATTTATATCGAAAGATGTTGTTATTGATGTTTACCGTAGGACGAAAGTCGGTGTAAACGCGAGATCACCATAGGAAAGAATAGACGTTTTGATCTATGTCAAACGAAAGTTGATAGGTTGAATGTCTAGGTTGTTAGATCTAGTAAATCTTGCACCTTGGTTTATTTTATGATGCGTTAATCTCCGTAAATCGAAAGATAGAGATTGATAGGCGAATTCATCTACGAAAAGTAGGAATTCATACGTTTGATAGGTGAAACCACAACTTGAATTAAATCACTATAAGATAATCTAGGGAAGAAATTAAGGGTTGCGGGATGGTGGATTATGGTTCGTTCCATGTTTGATCGCTTCACTCATTATCATGTTCGTTAGATAGATTTATTGTTGTAGTTTAGATTTATTTATGTTTTTATCGCAATTATCCTTCCTGGCTTTGGATTAACAATCCTCATCAGCTTTACCTTTTCGCTTTTATTTCGTTCTTAGTAGTAACAATTAGAAGAGTTAATGAAGCTAGATTCGACAGCCCAATTCCCTGAGGATCGATACCCGTACTTATCCAACTTTACTAGCAACTACCCGGTATTCGGCCGGTTAGGAGGTAGTTTTGCATGGTAGTATAGTTGGTTATGTGTATCTATCATTTGCTTAATACATTATAATTCTATGCTAAAGGGCTAAATTTTTCAAAGCTAAATTTTTCGAAATTTTCAATTTTTGTTTTGTCCCGGGTAACTTCAATGGCATGCTAGTTTTGTAATTTGACACCTTTAGTTGTTATCGATGAGTCGTACCATGTTCTAAGAATAGGTTTGGTAGATCCGATACTCACTTGAACTTCATGATACGAACTGTTAGATGAAGAACCAAAATTTAAATAGTCTCCGGTTAGTTAAAGGATAGCCGATTCTCGATCAGATAACACTTATTTAGCATTAATGAAAGTTAAGAACTTGTGCTATATTCACAGTTAGAATCTCGAGACCTTAGTGTTTTGAAAAACTTTGAGAGTCTTGAATGTGTTAGTAATATATTTGACCGAGAGTTTCCAAAGAGTTTGAAAAATATAAAAATATATATATCTATAAATAATAAATGAATAGAATTTCTTTGCGGGAATTTTGTTTGTAACTATCACCTCGAGTCCATTTGGATACTGCCCCCAATTGGGGAGTGCGGTTTACCTTGGACAAGATGAGGATTGAGTGATCTCGGGTGACTCGCCTACAATGTAGGGAGTGTGTTATACTTTTGAGACGCGACGATAGGAAATATAAAATATACATTTTTTTTGGAATTCTAAGTCAAGTTGATCTAAACCCAGTAGAGACCCGAAAGGTATTTTCTTGGTACCAAGCAAAGGAATTTAGTTGTGAGTTAGTTACTATGTTCTTGGTAATTAGTTTTGTTAGGTAAGTCTTTGTAGATAGAATGAAGTTTTCGTTTAGTTGACCGGATAACTGTTAGTGCTTGATGTATTATATCAAGAGAGGATCGGTGGAAGTTTAGTAGGTTCTGCACACAATCACCGAGTGAGTTTGATTTGCTAAACACTAGCTTAACGTGAGCATGACTACATCTCGTGTCGGGTTATGTGGGTTTTGAAAGTTTGTTGTTGTTTTGTTTTGCTCGGGGCGTGCAAAAGTTTAAGTGTGGGGGGTGTTGTTCAGGGTCAAATTGTATGATTTTTATAGATATATTTTATATCAATTTCCCCCGTATATGTATTATTTTCATAGAAGTAGGGCTTTATATCGAAATATTTAGTAAATGATGTTTTTAAGAGGTTAATTGCACAACGTAACGAATTATGTGCTTAAATGATAATTTTATGTTATTTTGGAAATACGTTACGCTTTGGTATGTTTTCCTATTGTTGTAGATACTCATTGATGATGGAAGAGAGGATTTTAGAGAGCCAAATTCGTGCTTGGAAAGGATCAATCAAAGTTATGGAAGATTGAAAGATATAAGGAAAGAAATCAATCAAGATAAATGTCGGAAAATCAGGATTCCGGGTAGTGACGACCTTGCAACGCAGTTCTTGATATGATAACAACAGATTTGACTCTGGACCTCAAGAGAAGAGTTGTAGGGCTTGAAGAGAGGATTCTACAGGATTTTGAATCACTCCATTCCGACTTACGAGGCCCGAGATATGAGCGTTACAAGTTTAGATGCTGTTGCTGAAAATACAGGACGGGCGTCCGGATCTTCAAACGGGCATCCAGCGTTTTTACTGTAGCAACCGAGCTGAAAATTCTATAAATACAGCAGCGAATTGAACCCTAAACATAACATTATTTTCAGCCGACTTTTGACAAAGAAAGGCGGCCACTCGAAAGCGATTTTGGGGCGATCACCCGAGCCTTGTGCTCGGGTGATCGGGGTTAGATTAGGTTTTATTTTTCGTTTCTTTCATTCCTTTTGTTCGACCATGATGATCTTTTGAAACTTTGAAACATGGAGCAGCCATGGGAGACTGTTTGCAGCAGCTTTTATTTTCTTTCTATGGATGTTTTGTAAGTCTTTTTAATTAAAGTTCGTTTCTTTCCATGCGTTTATTTGTTAATGCAATTTATATCGAAAGATGTTGTTATTGATGTTTACCGTGAGACGAAAGTCGGTAAAACGCGAGATCACCATAGGAAAGAATAGACGTTTTGATCTATGTCAAACGAAAGTTGATAGGTTGAATGTCTAGGTTGTTAGATCTAGTAAATCTTGCACCTTGGTTTATTTTATGATGCGTTAATCTCCGTAAATCGAAAGATAGAGATTGATAGGCGAATTCATCTACAAAGTAGGAATTCATACGTTTGATAGGTGAAACCACAACTTGAATTAAATCACTATAAGATAATCTAGGGAAGAAATTAAGGGTTGCGGGATGGTGGATTATGGTTCGTTCCATGTTTGATCGCTTCAGTCATTATCATGTTCGTTAGATAGATTTATTGTTGTAGTTTAGATTTATTTATGTTTTTATCGCAATTATCCTTCCTGGCTTTGGATTAACAATCCTCTGTCCAGTTTACCTTTTCGTTTTTATTTCGTTCTTAGTAGTAACAATTAGAAGAGTTGATGAAGCTAGATTCGATGACCCAATTCCCGAGGATCGATACCGTGCATTTATCCAACTTTACTAGCAACTACCCGGTATTCGGCCGGTTAGGAGGTAGTTTTGCATGGTAGTATAGGTTTTATAAATTTTCTTTTGTTTTAATGATGCAAAACCTCCCCAACATGGAGCACTCGCTGGGGGCGAGTCCTATTTCAGTGGGAGATCGGCCGGGAGTTATCTCTAATTGTCTTGATATTTTGAAATATATCATAAATCAGCTGGAACCCCTATAAATAGAGCTGCACGAATTTCATTTGAACCACACTCTAGAATACTTTAGAAAAATACAACTTCACAACTTTTGTTTTATTTTCAATATATGTTTTCTTTATTTTATGTTCTTTCATTACGGAGTTGTTAGAATCGCCGGTTAGAGATCGTATCGAGGAGTGGGAATCACGCTCGTTTTTTAGGGTAATGTCTACTCAATTATGCAATCTTTATTCGTAGATCTAATTTATTTCGTGATGGAGTAGTGGTTTTGTGTATTGATTTCGTTATGTAGTTAATTTACGAACCCATGTTTATGTAGATCTGAGACGTAAAAGACGTTTCACGAGCAAATCTGGTTCAGATTTGAGCTTGCTGGCAGCGAGCCTATGTCTCGCTGGTAGCAAGATCTGTGATGTTCTTGATTTGTCTGTGAACGGCTTCGACTACGTCAGGTTCTCTACTTTGGAATTCAAATGAGTAATTAAACTTGATCAACTTAATTATTTGTCATCGTAATTTAACATGAGACTCAAAAAGTGATTGTTACTTAGGACATAGATTGAATCGGTGTCTAAGAAGTACGCCTAACCATAGGAATGTTGCTTAAATGAGGTTACGGTTTATACCGGCATTCTAGTTTTGTAATTGTGTCAGAAGTTATATGAGATGGAGACTAAAAATGTGAAGTCACGTAACGGAGACATGATGATCTAGATGACCTACCCGGAGCTAGATCTATTTTAGGGGATGACTCCCGTAGTCAGAATAATTAATCTTAAATGTCTTATTTTGTCTCGTCGTCAATCTACATAGCATGGGGGAGTAATTACTACTAGCTTTATCAATACCGTTTGTTAATCATTTATAAAACCTATAAAAATAAGTGTCTTAGTGTCGTTGTGTCTTTTGTTGGTTTTGTATTTCTATTGTGTCAATTTTAATTCTAAGTTATTTGTTGGTCGTAGACCGCCTTTAGTTTGCTTTTAGTTTAATAAGTCATATTTCGTTTAAGCCGAGTCTCTGTGGGATCGACCTCGACTCTATCAAACTATACTACGATTGAACCTAGTTCTCTTGCTAGTGTGTTATTTAGGTATCAAGTATTTTTACTACTTGACCCGACATTAGTGATCAAGCTAATTTACGCATTAAGAACAAGTTTTAAGATATGAATTCATAGATATAACACCAATTAAACACCACCCATTCCCAATTTCATCGACCAGAGGGTGATTTCTTCAACTATCACATGGTTTGGCTATGTAGTAATTAGCTACTCATCACAAAGCATAAAATAACAATCAAAGAAGACATTAAAGCAATAAAACTAAAAAGAAGAAGGATTAGTTACCAAAAACGCAAGAAATCGAAGTTGCATCAATCTTCATCCAAACCCATGTCACTTTGGGGAAGAAGAAGAACATAAAATGCAAAATCCAAGAGAGTTAAGCAAGAATCTAAGCTAGATTAAATCTAATCTAAGAGAAGTTAAAGTAAGAAAGAGTTATAAGGAGCAAAAGGGAAGGGATCGACCTAATCTAAGAGTTAGGGTTCTACGGAGGAGAAGTCATTGCTGAAAATCTGTGTAAAAATGTATATATAGGTGCCCAAAAATGTCCGAATGCGTACGCATTGCTCAAAATGCCCCAAATCCGCACATTCTGCTCTAGGAATGCGTACGCATTGCCCCGTGCCAACACTCAGCATTGACATCCTTCAGTAATTTGGCAATATCTTCGCGAGTAGAGCTTCGATTTGAGCGATTAAAAGTGCGTTGGAAAGATCATTCAATTGTCTATAACTTTGATGAAGACCATAAGTCCAGAAAATTTCTCCAAAATATCTCAAATTGCAGATAAATTGAATATAAGGCGAAAACACCCACTATATTTGATCCGTTTCCATCCCCGGGCTTCGGTTATGCCACTCTAAGTCTCATACCTTGTCTTCCGGGCTCATAACTCACCTAGATCCTGTATCACAACATTCAAACACATACCAAGCATAACTCCGCAAGATAACTAAGGCTCAAAAATGGTCAAAATGCCGTAAAATAGTGAGGTTTTCCATCTATTTGACGGTTTGCCTCAAAATGAGTGTGCAATGCATTTTGCCCTATAAATGGTCTAAAACTACCCAATACAAGCCAAAAGTGTCATAAATGGGGGTTAAAACATGCACCTAAGCATAGTAAAGTTGACTCTCATCAACTTACCATGGAATTCAGTTCGAGATTTTTGTTATTGTAATTTCAAACAACATTAATTTGTCGTTTGTTTCGATTTTTAAAATCACATACTTGTTACTGCTAATTTTAAGGGATGTTTTCATACTATCACAAAATACGTAATAAAAAAACCATACATTTGAATTTAATTTTCATCTTCAACTACAACAACAACATAATCAACTTATAACCAAACCAATAAAACACATTCGGTACACAAGTTTCGTTTATTCCTACGAGCGATCACATTGACATCAACCAAAATAAGAATGTATCATTATCCAAATATATCATCAAAATATATCAACCAAAATAAGAATTTATCATTGACTACCCTGATTATCCAACGAATGTCAATTTCATTATCGAAATATATCATCAAAATTAATCATTTCTCAACCCTAAAAATGCACATACTGCGCTAAAAATCGAAAATTTATAAACGTTAACATACTCTATTGATGTGTACAAATAACAATACAAAAAAACACGATAAATAAATTTATTCAAACTTAAGTAAATGCTTACCCATTTGTTTATAAATACAACATCGGTGAAATAAAATCAACGCAGCTCAAAATCCGGTTTTGTTTTTTTGTTGGTATCAATGGTGAATTTTTGGTGTAGTAATGGTGATTTTTTTGGAAGCAATGGTGATTTTTGTGTGTGATGGAACGGTGAAGACAAGTGCCTGAAAGAGTAGGTGAAAAGAGTGAAGAAGACAGGATAAGGGTTTCAAATTTAACGTTTCCGTCCAAATTTGGACGAGGCTTCCTCCATTTTGACGAGGCTATCTACTAGATCCGTCAAAATTTGGATGGATTAACTCAAAGACCAAAGAGGACGGAATCCGTCCAAAATTTGGACGCTCCGTCTATATTGAGACGGAATTTGTCCAAATTTCCCGGCCTGGACCGTCTGATTTTCTTCTTCTTCTTTTATTATTATTAAAAAACATCATCGCTTTTGCTTTTTCATCTTGTAATATATTATATGGAGTGACTATTTGGTTTATTTTAGGTTCGTTCTATCTGTGTATCATTCTTTATTTGCACCACGATAAGACTGATTTCATGAAAATCGATTTTGTAGACAAGAACCGACTTTTCTTAGGTGTATTGTGAGAACCGACCCTACATGAAGTCGGTTCTTGGCTCAAAAACTGATTTTCACAAATTCGGTTCTATTGTGGTGCAAAGGTAGAGTGTTGTACGAATAAAATGAGCATGGTTCAAATAAATGCCCCTATATTATTTAGAGTCATGCTAGTCAGGGGCAGAGTCGTTCCTGACATTTAGTTGTGTAATGGTGACTTAAACTAAACTGCTGAAGTCTGGTATGGAAACTGTGATCGGGTCAAGCAGAGTGCTGGGCAATTTGCTGAATCTGGTGTTCAGCTGGGACATCAACATGGTTGATCAACCTGCTGAGTCATGAGTCTGCTGAGTTGGTTCTCAGCAGACTTGGGGAACACATATGCTGCATGGTTTTCCGGTTAGGATAAGGTTACTTCTGGAGTATTTTAGTCATTTACTGGGTTGACTGTTTAGTCGGTTAGGGTTGGATTTCCAAGGCTATAAATACTGTATGTATTAATTGTAATGATGATGTAACTTTCTCGTGATAATAAAATATCCTCGTTTGTCCGTGGAGTAGTCGGCAGATTGCCAGAAACCACGTTAAATTTGTGTTCTTCTTGTTTCTATGTTTGTTTACTTGTTAATTGCTTCTCTTTACTCATAATCACCATCACTTCTTGATCGATCCGTCATAAAAAACTGGTATCATAGCGTACAGGTTCATCAAGAAATCTTTTTATCTGTTTTAAGCAAGGTAGATTGGCCCCAAGGTCATAGTTGACGTTAGGATTTGGAGGAGAGAGCACATTCAACAATTATGTTGTTCTTGTCAGATGATATTATCATGGAGGTTGCTGAAGAGGACACAACTGAGAAGCTGTGGTCCAACCTTGAGAGTCTGTACATGACAAACTCTCTAACCAACAAGTTGTTATTGAAACAACGTCTGTTCAGCCTAAGGATGCATGAGGGCACTCAGCTGAGGGATCATCTAGATCAGCTGAACACAATATTGCTTGACCTAAGGAATATTAATGTGAAGATTGAAGATGAAGATGCAGCATTGATCCTACTTGTATCATTGATGACGGTTAAAATAATCTATCCTACGGCATCAATATTCTATCCATTATGGGCTAAAAATAGTTGGTTTGACCTATAAATATGAACCATTTACGTTGAATATCATATGTCGGGTTCGTGAGTCGAGAAACCTGCACTTAGCGTTTATTTTACCCGTTTTGATATTATTTCGTGCATTATTTGATGATTTTCAGGATACGAAATATTGACCTAAGCATGATGGACGAATCTGGAGTGGACTGGATGAAAGGAATGGGCCTAGGGTATTCTAGAAGCATCCAAGTTAAGTCGGTTGAAGATAAAGGACAAAAATACCCTCGGTAACCCGAGGGGCGGTGCCGACTTACCGAGGGTCTAGAATCTTCCGAAATGCATTTTCTTGGACGAGGGGTCAAACTAGATGATTCTAAGTCGGTTTAGATAGCTATAAATAAGAGGCTTCACCACGAACACAATGTACTCAAATTATTCAAGGAAATTATGCAATAAAAGTTCTTTGTTCTTTATTTTATTTATTTTATGAGTTCTCGTGCGAAAGACACGGAGTCGCCGCCTGGGAGAGATCCGGGAGATCTACGCTCAATCTTCGGGTATGATTTTCCTCATCCTTTCCAAGTCAGTAGATCTATCGTTGTTATATTCGACTAGTATGTTTTAATTGCTTATTTAGTTTAATTATGTAGTAGTTAGTTTATTTTACCCCATGTGTTATATATCTGATTTGTTGGTGAAGAAATTATGAAATAGTAGTTGCGTTTTCGGATCTGCGATGGTCTATATCGCTAGATCTCGAATATCTAGTAAATTACTAATTCATGATAATCGGCGCCACTTACGTTGATCGATAGATTTAATTTACATGTTAGTAGCATGATCAACTATTTGCATGTTATCGTAAATTAACATGAAGGACCGCAAAGTGAAGTGTTAATTAGGACATTATCTATAATGGACCCTAGGAGCGTCTTTGGTCAATGTCGGCAAATACCGTCTAGGCGGGTTTACGGTATGAGGTAACACTCAATATCGGCAACTCTAGTTCTTTATGCGTATGGGCTATTACGGACCAATTAAGGAGGGTAGCTTGCATATAGATTGTCTACTTCCATTGTTGGAGTAGATTGGGTTAGAGAGATTTACCCAGGTGAACAATGAATAAATTCACCAATGGGGAGGACTGTTGCATGTGTGGGGGAAATAACTAATTACTCATAATTGAACTAATACATTAGAAACTCTTGTTGCTTAGTTGAACTTGCATATTCTTGTTAGTTTGAGGCACCAATACTCATGCATATATTATAGTTGGTCGTAGACCATTATCGTGACAACTCAATCTTGATAATTAGGCGTTCTTACGAGTCTCTGTGGGATCAACCTTGACTCGCTAGTACTCTACTACGATAGACCTAGTCCTATTGCGAGTAAGTGCTTTGCATGCAATAACAAGATTTTTGGTGCCGTTGCCGGGGACTCATGTCAAGAATACTTTTTATTTAAGATTGAGATTTCTGTATATATTTGAGTCTGTTTAATCAATTCTGTTTTATAGTCTGTTTATACTAGAGTCGTATAGAGTCAGTTTTGTGAATTCTGGAAGAAAATTATCACCGGTTTACCGAGGGTTACCTCCGATAAACCGAGGGTCCCGATTTTCCAGAATCATTTCTGTTAGTTCAGAGTCAGGTCAGTAGTCAGAGCTGTATTTTTGAGTCTGCACAGCGAGTGTAACGACCAAGCGAGGCAAGTTACTAACCTTTTTATTTTCTTTTTGTGTCTTGTAGTACGTTACACGTAGTTCAGCAGCCAAACTCGAGAGATTCATACCTGAGATTGAAAAGTTTGCTAGGCAAAAGAGAAAGGAAACTTGAGAGAGATCTGTTAGGCTGGCGGGCGACGTGGTTTCGAACGAAGGAGATCACAACGAGAGGGAAGAAGAGATTCCACCTTTGGAAGATACTATGGCACAGAACAGACAGAACGGACAGAATAGAGCATGAGTTGTGGTACAAGCAGATAGGAGAACTTTACAGAGTTATGCAATGCCTACGATTGAGCAATTCATGCCAACAATTGTTCAGCCTGAGGATGCAGCTGAGCTATTTCACCCTAAACCGAATGTTATACAAATGGTGACCAATTAACTTTTCATGGAGTAATGAACGAGGATCCTAGTGTACACGTCACCAACTTTCTAGAAATAGTCAACACGGTTAAGCCAGCAAGAGTACCAGGAGACAATATCAAATTGAAATTGTTTCCATTCACTTTAAAAGACAAAGGAAAGATATGGTTATTGTCTCTAGCATCGGGATCGATCCAATCTTGGACCGATCTGCTGCAGAAATTTATGAATAAGTACTGCCCACCTGGGAAGTCACTACAGATGAGACAAGAGATCATGAACTTCAAGCAGAGACCCACTGAAACCTTTGAAGAATCATGGGAAAGATTCGAAGAAGCATAGATGAGATGCCCTCATCATGACATCACTTTGCCAGTACGAATGCATAGTTTGTATCACGGATTGCGGCCAAGTGAGCAAATGAGAGTTGATGCATCAAGCAATGGATGTTTTGCGTTTCTATCACCTGAAGAAGCGGAAGAGAAATTGGAGCAAATCGCGCTTACAATTCAATGGGGAACGTACCAAGTTGAAACGGTCAAAGTAGCTGAAGGCGTATTTGGAGAAGATACTTCTCAAAAGATCTTATACCAGCTAATGGCAATGAACTAAAAGATAGATGGCATGCAAGAACGCATAGCCAAGGTTGAGAAAGTTCAAGATATTGAAGCAACCAACACTGAGGACGTGAACTATATAGGGAGGCAAGGAAATCCTTATAGGGGCGGATATCGCCTAGGTTCTCACGACCACCCCGGTTTTAGACTCGGCGACCACTAATGGGGTTTTAGACAAAGTGATTCAAACGGTGGAGAGAGCCGAGACAAAATGGTGGATTCCTACCTCAATTCAATAAGTCCGATGGTTGGGAAGCAGCCATGGATAAAATGAGCTCAACTGTGACCGACACGGTCAATCAACTTACGAAATCCATGGCTGAGCTGAATACAAACTTCACCACATATTTTCAATAAAAATGATACCAGGCCCGACCAATCAAGAAGCCTTAGTGCGTAATCTATCGCACTGAAGTGGGACGATTGCGAACAAGTGTCGACCGTCCTCCGGGAGGATTGCCAAATATCTGCGAAGAATCCGAAGGGCGTGAATGCAATTATGACTACAAGTGGAAAGGAATTTCTGGACCGATTATACCAATTTTCCGGGAAGAATCGAAGCGATCAACAACGAGAACGCAGCGGATCTGGAGAAAAGAGGTGCAGTAACCGGGACAAGGCTCCGTAAATCGGAGTCTGAAAATGCGGCAAGAACAGCGAAGCGAGCGGCGGCGATCAACAGTAAGTCTTCACGAATCAGTAACTATTAATCCTGCTACTTTACCCTATCCCCCTAGGAAGTATAAGCCGAATAATGATGATGCGCGTTATAAAAAGTTTATAGAGATGTTTAAAAGGTTGGAAGTGAATATACCTTTGGTAGAAGCTCTGGCCGGAATGCCAGAATATGAAAAATTCTGAAGGAAGCCGTCTCTACCAAGAGGAAATTGTTGGACCTTGAGACTATATGCCTTAACGAGGAATGCTCGGCAGTTTTGCAATGCAAACTGCCTCCTAAGTGTAAAGATCCTGGGAGCTTCCTCATACCATGCACACTTGGAGGAGTATGCCTGAACAAAGCATTATGTGATCTTGGACCAAGTGTCAATCTGATGCCACTCTCCATATTTCATAAGTTAGGCATGAAGGAGTTGAATGAAACATCTATAACCCTTCAATTAGCAGATAGGTCTATGAAGCAACCTTGTGGAGTGGTGGAGGATGTTTTGGTGAAAGTTGATAAGTTTGTATTCCCTGTAGACTTTGTGGTGCTAGACATGGAGGCTAATCACGATGTTCCATTGATCTTAGGAAGACCTTTCCTAGCTACGAGTAAAACATTGATAGATGTTCATAAGGGTGAGCTGATTCTGAGAGTGAATGAGGACAAAGTAGTGTTCAAAGTGATGAATTCAATGAGATATGCTCAAGATGAAAGAGAAGCATGCTACATGCTAGATGCCATAGATGAACTTGTTTTAGAATTATATCAGCAAGCGGCACTAGACCCTGAAGTAGCTGAGACTTTACTCCTAAAGGAAGAAGAAAGTTATGAGAAAACTTGGCCTGGATGCAGTGAAGGTCAAGTGCGAGAAATCGAGCCTATATCTTCTGTGGATTTAGGAGGAACCATTCATAGACCTTCCTGGCACAAGTTCTTTGACCTACAGTTGACTGGTAAGTTGTTAAGATCATCGTTAGAAGAGCCACCAAGGAACTTAACGTTAAAACCTTTGCCTTCTCACATGAAGTACGTGTACTTACAAGATGATACTCTCCCCCTTATAGTTTCAGCGTCATTATCACCTTTAGAGGAGGAGAAACTGTTAAGAGTACTGAGAAAGCATAAGGGAGCGTTTGGATGGACAATTGCAGATATTAGAGGAATAAGCCCATCAGTGTGCACGCATAAGATCTCTATAGACCCTGAGAAGAAAGCGGTAGCACAACCTCAGAGGAGGTTGACACCACAGCTGAAGGATGTTGTTAAGGAAGAGATCATAAAGATGTTGGAGATGGGAATCATTTTCCCAATTGCAGACATTGAGTGGGTGAGCCCGATTCATGTGGTGCCCAAGAAAGGAGGATTCACTGTCCTGATAACGGTCATTTTGTGCCCGTTATTCTATGACCTTTATCCCCGATTCTAGTTTAAAGGATCTATAATAGAGTAATAATAAGTCGTAATACGCTTAATTTGCATATGACGAGAGTTACGATTCATTATTATGTATTAAGAGGTTTTATTATATTATTTGATGTTACAGACTGTATTTCATGTGATATTTGTAGTAACCCATTGTGGAGCACAAGGATGGACTTCGGAGAAGCTTTAATGGATCGCAGGCAAATTCAGAAAGCCCAAGACGGAAAAAGAAGAAAGCCCAGAAGCACATAAGGCTCGGTCGACCGAGCCTATGCATTCGGTCGACCGAGTGGGCCTATAATCCAGAAGAAGTTCGGCACATTATTTGAGTCGGTTAGGGTTCAGAGTGTCGGCATTTTAAGTCGGTTCTCTATGACGGCTGAGGCTCTATATAAACACAAGTCCTTTGTATTTTTTATTATGCATTCACCACTATTCATTCATAAGAACATATAAGCAAATAAGGCTTGTGGAGGAGCTAAGGGTGCAAACATGTAAGCCCTAGTTCTTCATCTTGTTTTCTTTTAAGTAATCAATTTCCCAATTATGCTTTGATTGTTTGAGTAGTTGTGCATATCTAGATGATGTAGATCTAGGATATGGCGTTAGGGAGGTGGTGGTACCTTGTCTATGAGGATCCCATACCCTACGTCCTCTACCTAATATATTTACGGATGAATCTGTGTGTTTGATTTACGTGTGTTTAGATTAGTTTATATGATGTCCTGATGATTCGCTGTATAATCCGATTCGTATATGAAACGCTGAGAAATATGTTCGGGGATGTAAACCTGGAGGAGTAGACTCTCGGGTGACCGAGAGGTGTCACTCGGTCGACCGAGAGCACCTATTCGGTCGACCGAGAGCTGTCAAATCCGTTTCATCCGTTAATCAGTCACGTCTTTATGATTAGGTTAGCTTAATTGAATCTGTTATCTCAGTAGGTATGGCTATGGATACGTCACTCGCTTAATTTAATTAAAACGTGTGAAAAGGAAATACCGATATAAAACTCTTAGGTAGGCTTAGGAATTGATCTTCGGGCGTTCAGCGTTATCTAGGTAGGTTTATATTAGGGAATTGCACGCACCTTGTTACACGTAGATCGTAAACTAGCATGAGACTATAACTTGGTAATTGTTAGTTGGATGAGGTTTGAGTGATCGTCTGAAGTACGCCTAACCAAAGGAATGTTGCCCGGACGAGGTGTACGGTTAATATCGGCATCCTTAGAGTAGTAAGCGTGTGAGTTATATGAGATGGAGGCACCAAAAGGCGAAGTCACGTAACAATACCACAGTGATATAGTGACCTATCGGTGCTACATCAAGCTTAGAGGATGACTCCGTAGCCAATATAAATAGATATGAACGGATTAGTAGTTGATGAGTTTTGTTGTCGATAAATTGTCTAGATCCAAATGATCACGGTTATAATTGGGCGATTGATTACGTTATGTGTTTACATGTTGTTTATATGTTTGAGTGTGTCTTTATTTTCTCGTACTTTATGTTGGTCGTAGACCGTGTTTGACAAACGAAATAAATAGGTTGGCTATTTAAGTTAGGATCCACAAATTGATTCTCTGTGGGATCGACCTCGACTCTATCTAGCTATACTGCGATTGAACCTAGTTCACTTGCTAGTGGTTATTTAGGCATCGAGTTAGTAATTTAACTTGACCTCAATCAGTAATTTAACTTGACCTCAATCATGTCCAACCTAATGAGTTTGATGAGTTAATCCCTGTGAGACTAATTACTGGACATCGAGTTTGCATAGACTTCAGGAAATTGAATGATGCAACTCGTAAAGATCATTTTCCCCTGCCATTCATTGATCAAATGTGTGAAAGATTAAGCGGTCATGCGCTTTATTGTTTCTTAGATGGATATTACGTTATTATCGGATCCATATTGCCCCAGAGAGGACCGCGAGAAAACAACTTTCACATGTCCATATGGAACATTTGCGCGCACAATCGCATGCCTTTTGGGTTATGTAATGCACCAAAGAACATTCCAAAGGTGCATGATGTCATTATTCTGGACATGGTGGAAGACTTTCTGGAGATTTTCATGGATGATTTCTCTGTATTTGGAGATAGCTTCGATAAATGCTTGGACAATTTGAGTAAAGTGTTGAAGAGATGTGAAGAGACCAACCTTGTACTTAACTGGGAAAATGCCATTTTATGGTTTTAGAATGAATAGTGTTGGGACATAGAATTTCAAAGAAATGAATGGAAGTTTATAGAGCAAAGATATAGGTAATAGAGAAGTTACCCCCTACAACGAACTTGAAGACGTTGCGAGCCTTTCTTGGCCACGTAGGATTTTATAAGAGATGTATCAAGGATTTCTCTAAAGTTTCTGGACCTTTGACGGAATTACTTGCAAAGATGTACCTTTCGTATTTGGAGAAGAGTGCAATAAAGCATTCAACACATTAAAGCAAATGCTTATAACCGCTCCGATTCTGGTAGCACCAGATTGGAATAAACCTTTTGAGCTTATGTGTGATGCTAGCGACACGGCAGTTGGAGCAGCCCTAGGACAAAGGGAGGATATAATCTTTATGCCTATTTATTACGCCTGGCGTACCATTATGGCTGCCCGGAGGAATTATGTGACTACAGAAAAAGAACTCTTAGCTGTCATCTTTGCATTTGACAAGTTTCGACCTTATCTGATATGATCGAAAGTCATTGTATTCACTGACCATGCAGCTTTGAAATACCTTCTGACCAAGCAAGACTCCAAGCCAAGATTGTTAAGATGGATTCTACTCATACAAGAGTTGGAAATCAAAGATAAAAAAGGATCTGAGAACCAGGTGGCTGATCACTCGTCAAGATTAACTTTGCTAGAAGAAGAGCAACCGACTAAGATCAAGGAATGTTTAACTGATGAACAACTGTTTTCCGTCTTAGTGGTGGCTCGAGTAGAATCTCAGACCCGACATCATACATCATCAAGAGTGGGCAAGGTTTACCCTTGGTTTCTTTGACGACATTGTCAATTACTTAGCAGGGAAGTACCTGCCACCAGAATTCAATAATGCAGACAATAAGAAGTTCTTCACATATCTGAAGTATTATCATTGGGACGATCCCTACCTATCTGATGCCATTCTTAGGAGATGCGTCCACGATGATGAGATTCTAAGTATTTTGCATATGTGTCATGCTAGAGAAGCTGGAGGTCACTATGGACCAGACAAGACAGCAGCAAAGGTACTGCAGTGTGGATTCTATTGACCAACAATTCATAAATTTGCTTACGAGTTTACAAGATCCTGTCATTCCTGCCAAATGACTGGTAACATTTCTAAGCGGAATGAGATGCCACTACAGAGTATCTTAGAAGTGGAAGTATTTGATGTTTGGGGAATTGATTTCGTTGGCCTATTCACATCGTCAGAATCAAATTGTTACATCCTGGTAGCAGCCGATTATGTTTCCAAATGGGTGGAAGCAGTGGCTTCACCTACTAATGATGCCATGGTTGTCCTGAGATTTCTTAAGAAAAATATTTTGACGAGGTTTGGTGTGCCCAGAGCCATAATTAGTGACGGAGGGATTCATTTCTGTAATAGGTTGTTTGAGAAGTTGATGATAAGATATGAGGTTAGACATAAGATTGCAACAGCATATCACCCCAGATGAGTGGACAAGTAGAAGTCACGAATAGAGAGATTAAGAGAATCTTAGAGAAGATTGTGAATCCCACGAGGAAAGATAGGTCTTTGAAATTAGATGATGCTCTTTGGGCGCACAAAATAGCTTATAAGACCACGATTGGGATGTCACCATATATGATAGTGTTTGGAAAAGCATGTCATTTACCGGTAGAACTCGAGCACCGAGCGTTGTAGGCTACGAGATTTCTAAACATGGATGAAGATTTAGCCGGTGAAAAAAGAATGCTAGAGTTGAATAGATTGGAAGAGTTTAGACTTCAAGCGTGTGAGAATGCAAGAATTTACAAGGAAAGAACGCAAACGCTTTGCACAATAAGAAGATTTTGAACCGCATATTTCAAGTGGGAGATAAAGTCTTTGATGTGTACAATTCGCGTCTTCGTCTTTTTTCTAAGAAGTTGAAGTCTAGATGGTATGGACCACATGTAGTCACGAAAGTCTACAATTTAGGTGCATGTGAAGTTAGAAATGAGCACTCTGGGCAAACTTTCACAGTTAGCAGCCACAGGCTGAAACATTACCTAGAGCACAATTATAACCCTGAATTGGAAGTCTTTGCATTAGAGGAGCCAGCATATGAATGAAGGATCCTATTAGTACAAATCGGTGACGACAATAAACTCAGAACTATTTCTAAACCCTTATTTATTTCTTTTGTTTATTATATTTTGAGTCAATAAAGTAGCATGAAAATCGCAAGGTTTTTTTCATCACGTATATCTTCAGTCACCGACTAGAGATATATGTTTTTTTCCTTCACGATTCTCATGTGATACCCTCGTAAAAAGTATTCGCGTCTTGCTTAGGCCGATAACGTAATAAAGTGGCTTAAATCGCTTTTTTGCGCATTCCTCCGGTATGCACAATTACCACCTTATTTTCTTATTGCCCTTCACATGTTACTCACGCTTTTTGGAAGAGTTTTGGAAGCGGTAATCACTTGGGCGAGGAATGACCTAGGAGCTAACGATTACGCTCCGGGATTCGTTTGACTCTGCCGACATTTCGAGCTAAGTACTTTTCTTCTCTTAATTATTAGTCATTGGGGACAATGTCTATAATAAGTGGGGGTAAGGTGTCTTAGGTGGGTAGTCGAAAAATACGACGGAGTCGCCGCCTAGGGAGAGATCCGAAGGAGATCTACGATCGTCTTCGAAGGTATGATTTTACTGTCTTTTCTAAGATGTAGATCTATCGTTGTTATATTCGACTAGTATGTTTTAATTGTTTATTTAGTTTAATTATGTAGTAGTTAGTTTATTTTACCCCATGTGTTATAGATCCGATTCGTTTATAGTAGTTGCATTTTTAGATCTCGTGACGGTCTATATCACTGATCTCGAATACCTAGTAAATTACTAATTCATGATAATCGGTGCCACTACATTGATCGATAGATTTAATTTACATGTTAGTAGCATGATCAACTATTTGCATGTTATCGTAAATTAACATGAAGGACCGCAAGTGAAGTGTTAATTAGGACATTATCTATAATGGACCCTAGGAACGTGCTGGTCAATGTCGACAGCTGTCTAGGTGGGTTTGCGGTATGAGGTAACACTCAATATCGGCAACTCTAGTTCTTTATGCGTATGGGCTATTACGGACCAATTAAGGAGGGTAGCTTTCGTATAGATTGTCTACCGCCATTGTCGGAGTAGATAGGGTTAGGAGTTGTACCCGTAGCTGAATAATGAATAAATTCACCAATGGGGAGGACTGTTGATGTGGGGGGAAATAACTAATTACTCATAATTGAACTAATACATTAGAAACTCTTGTTTCTTAGTTGAACTTGCATATTCTTGTTAGTTTGAGGCACCGATACTACTGTCTATATATTATAGTTGGTCATAGACCATTATCGTGACAACTAAATCTTGATAATTAGACATTCTTACGAGTCTCCGTGGGATCGACCTTGACTCGCCAGTACTCTACTACGATAGACCTTGTCCTATTGCTAGTAAGTGCTTTGCACGCAATATCAATCATTGCCTGCATCCTATGAGAAATTTGTACAGTCCTTTATTGTTGGGAAGGACTCAATGTCATTGAAAGATGTGAGATCATCACTCCATGCTCGAGAGTTACACCATAAGGCATCTCAGTTGCAGGGACCAGACAGTCGATCTATCTTTGGATTGGTGGCCTGCGGAATCAGTAGGGGGCAGGAAATTCTGGGAAGAAGAAGTTCAAGAGAACTTCCAAGGGACCTAAAGCTAAGGATGTCTGTAATTACTGCAAGGAGCAGGGTCATTGGAAGAATGAATGTCCAAAAAGGAAGAAGTAGCAGGGTACTCAGCAGGGTGTTGTTGCTTTGGCATAATAAGACACCAACTCTAAAGAAGATTTGGGCTTAGCAGTTTCAGAGTTAGCAGGGAATAAAGATGTGTGGGTTCTGGACACTGGGGCATCTTATCTTGTGTGTCCAAACAGGGAGTGGTTTTTAACTTATCAGCAGGTGGATGGAGGCCATATTTCAATGGCTAACAGCAAGGTCTGCAAAATAGTTGGGATTGGATCTGTTTAGTTGAGGACACATGATGGTAAATTTTGCATTCTGAATGAGGTTAGGCATGTTCCAAAGATGACCAAGAATTTGATATCACTTTTTCTACTAGACAGCAAAGGTTTCAAGTTCAGGGGTGAATGTGGAGTGGTGAATGTCTATTAAGGGTTCAAATTTGTGATTCGACGGTATCGAGATAGGGGACATTGTACATCTTACAAGGGTCTACTATATCGGAGTTCTCTTCATTTTGTTGCATCATCAGAAGTTCACCAGTCACAGCTGACTAAGCTGTGGCATATGAGATTGGGTCATATGGGTGAAAGTGGGATGCGAATTCTGTCTAAGTCTGATCTACTTGGGGGACATAAGGTCAAGGAGCTGGATTATAGTGAACACTGTGTGTTTGGGAAGCTACATAAGAGCAAGTTCCCAAAAGCAATTCACATCACAAAAGAGACACTTGATTATGTCTATTCTGATTGTTGGGGACCTTCAAGGGTGGAGTCACTGGATGATCATAGGTACTTTGTGTCTTTTATAGATGATTATTCAAGGATGGTTTGGGTAATTATGATGAGGCACAAGAGTGAAGTATTCAAGAACTTCAAGCAGTGGAAGGCATTGGTTGAGAATCAGACAGGAAAGAAGATCAAGAGACTTAGAACTGATAATGGACTGGAATCCTGTTGGTATGAGTTTGATGAATTTTGCAAGAATGAAGGCATTTCTAGGCACCATACTGCCAGAGACACTCCACAGCAGAATGATGTTGCAGAAAGAATGAATCAAACTCTTTTGGAGAGGGCAAGGTGCATGCTCTCTAATTCTGGTCTGGCAAGAAGATTTTGGGCAGAGGATGTTAACACAAAATGCTACTTATTCAATAGGGGCCTCACACTGAGATCAAGCTCAAAACACCACTTGAGGTTTGGTCAGGAAAGTCAGCAGACTACTTGATCGCGTGTAAGTCCCTAACGTCGATATTACTAGCAAGAATACTAGGTACATCGCAGTATAGTAAATGCGAGTCAAGGTCGATCCCACAGAGACAATGCAACTATAAGTATAAACTATTCTAACCTAATTAAGTAGCAACATAGAGGCGGTCATTGACCAACAATAACATAAAAGAAAACAAACATGGTATTCCTCTCCTCTCCTCACCGATCTACTAACTTGGATTCGTTAATCGTTATGTTTAATTCCCCACATAATTTCCTTAGATCAATCATGAGCTTTTAATGATTATTATCATATTTATCATTTCGGGTGCAATTCCTACTCCTATCTACTCCGACAATGGCATAGAGACAATCTATCATAAGCTACCCTCCTTAATCGGTCCATAATAGCCCATACGCATAAAGAACTAGAATTGCCGATATCCAACGCTAACTCATACC
Organism: Gentiana macrophylla; assembly: GCA_026214975.1. Taxonomy (NCBI): domain Eukaryota; kingdom Viridiplantae; phylum Streptophyta; class Magnoliopsida; order Gentianales; family Gentianaceae; genus Gentiana; species Gentiana macrophylla. The sequence goes on along the minus strand of JAOBSW010000804.1, from coordinate 36,165 downwards.
GCTAACCCGCCTGAGACAACTGTCAACATTGACCAGCACGTTCCTAGGGTCTATTCAAGACTATGTCCTAATTAACACTTCACTAACAATTCCTTCATGTTAATTTAAGAATTACGAATATTTGATTGGCCGGACCTATTAATCGTTTTAATTATTCCCCGCCGATCATAGTAGCTATAATGAATCCCGGTTTAGGTTTTCTAAAACATGCCTCGTAAACCGGTATAGACCGCCGGGTTACCGGGGGCGGCTTTTCCTAATTTTTGGATCTACATTGCTCAGTACGATTAAAATAAGTAAATCATGAGGTTGTTAAACATACAGATTAACTAAAACACATAAATACGAACATATCTACCATATTGAAGACAATAAAGGAATGTTCAAAGCTTCATACCTTCAATAATGGAGATCTAGCTCGATCTACTCAAGCTAGAGATGATGGAAGAAGGGAGGAAACCGAAAACAACTCTCCAAAGCACAAGAAAACTTTATTGCATAATAATAATTGTAATGGAATATATAAAATTGAAGATTGTATTAAGCATATGAAAACTTTCAAGATATGCGGCTTTATATAGATACAATAACCGACTTAAGACTCTTTAAAACCCTAACCGACCTAGATAATGTGGCGCGTAATCGGTTTAGTGTTCCACAGACGCCGGTTTACCGGGCCTAGCCTTCGGGTTACCGGGCCTACTTTTCTTCCTTTTCTTTAGTAGGCTTCTTCTGAGACTTTTTGGTCCAGACCCGTTCTCTAATGCTCCAGATTCGGTACATCCTATAAAACACGCAAAACGAGACAAAATAGTACCAAAACATCAGGAAAATATCATAGATGCAGAATTACGATCCTGGAAACACTCATATAGCATTTAACATATATTCCACATAATAACGAGCCTATCTATCCTCTCTTGAGCAGAATTTGGGGTGAATATAGGTATAATTATTGGTGCCATTTAGGCGTCATCACTACTCTGCTGGTCTAAGGGTTTTGGAAGCACACCTACTATCATGTCAGTGAAGGTAAACTGGAACCCAGAGCCAAGAAAGGAGTATTTGTTGGCTATGGAGATAGAGTAAAAGGGTATAGAATCTGGTCATCAGCTGAAAATAGGGTTATACTCAGCAGGAGTGTAGCCTTTGATGAAAATTCTATGCTGAACTCATCTGTGAGGGCCATATTTGAATCTGAAATTGGATCTGAAACCGAGAAGGTTGACAAATAGGTGGAGCTTCAAGTAGAATTTGCTGAATTGAAGACTCAACAGAGGACAGTCAGCACTCAGCAGATCCAGAGCTGGATCCAAACCAGTCTGCCGAACAAGGGTTAGTAGACACTCAAACAGCTGATGTTGGTCAGCAGAGAATAGCTCTCAGCTGAGTTAGAAGGACCACTATCAGAACCCCAAGAAGATATGGGTTTGAGGAGGATATGGTTGGATATGCACTACAGGTAGCTGAAGAAGTGGATGGTTTTGAACCCAACACTTACAGGGAAGCCGTGACATGTTCTGAGGCATCTCAATGGCTTGCTTCCATGAGAGAAGAAATGGAGTCATTTCAGAAGAATGGGACTTGGGATCTTGTCAAACAACCACATGATAGAAAGGTGGTCAATTGCAAATGGATCTTCAAGAAAAAGGAAGGAATGTCATCTGCTGAAGGCATCGGATATAAGGCACGTTTGGTTGCAAGAGGGTTCAGTCAGAAAGAGGGGGTGGACTATGAAGAGATATTTTCTCCAGTGGTCAGACATACCTCCATTAGGGTGCTGTTAGCAATAGTGGCACATCAGAATCTTGAACTTGAGCAATTAGATGTGAAGACAACATTTCTATATGGAGATGTAGATAAGGAAATTTTATAAGACTCAGCCAGAGGGTTTCCAAGTTCCTGGCAATGAGGGTTTTGTCTGCAAGTTGAAGAAGTCCTTGTATGGACTTAAGCAGGCTCCAAGGCAGTGGAAGTTTGACAGTTATATGATTCAGCAGGGTTATAGCAGGAGTCCACATGATTGCTGTGTTTATCACAACATGTTGAAGAATGGTTCAATCATCTATATTGTTTTGTATGTGGATGATATGTTGATAGCTGTTGTAAACAAGTCTGATATTCAAGATCTTAAGAATTAGCTCAAGGCTGAATTTGGGATGAAGGATTTAGGGAATGCAAAGAAAATTATGGGGGTGGAGATCTATAGAGATATGAAGCAGGGAAAGTTGTTCTTGTCTCAGCAGAGGTATATTGAAAAGGTATTATCCAAGTTTGGCATGTCAGCAGCCAAACCTATAGATACTCCTATGGCACCAAATCTACTTCTGTTTGTTGTGTTTGCTCCACAGTCAGCTGAAGAGGAAAACTACATGTCAAGGGTTCCATATGCTAGTGCAAGTGGGCGAGTTAATGTATGCCATGAGTCAGATCCGCTTTGATTTGGCTCGAGCGATCAGTGTTGTCGCAGGTTTATGCCTAAACACGAATGGAACACTAAAGCAAAGTGAAAATGATATTAAGGTACCTTAGGGGTACATCCGATATTGGACTCATTTATGTAGGTGGTACACAATGTTTTGTCACGAGTCTTTGTGATTACGATTATCTTTCTTTGATGTGGACAAATGTAAGATCTATGGCCTGGAATGTGTTTTTATTTTGGTGTGGTTCTGTGGTAAGTTGGAAGGCAACTTTATAGGGTACAATGACATTATCTACTATCAAGGCGAGAATACATGGCAGCGAAGTAGCAGCAGGAGGCAATCTGTTAAAAGGGCTAGTCAAAGATCCGAGTGCAGATCAAGATCAAGCCAGGTTGTAATGTGACAGTCTTAGTGCAATATGTTTGGCTAAGGATCAGGTTCATCATGAGATAACCAGGCATATTGATGTTATGTACCATTTTCTGAGGAATGAGAGGAGGGTCAAAGTGGAAAAGATCAGCACTGATGTTAATCCTACTGACATGTTCACAAAACCAGTTCCAAGAGGCAAGTTTTAGTTGTGTCTAGACTTGCTAAATATCCAAAGCTGTTAATCTGAACCTAGGAATACTCAGCTGAAGGTGGGGGTCTGCTGAGCTATTCAAATCTAAAGACAAAGAGAATTTCTGGCACTTGGTTGTGCATCTAGTCAGTTTGCATGAAGTTGAAGTCAAGATGGAGATTTGTAATGGTGACTTAAACTATGTGTCACGGATTTTATCAACACAAAATAAACAAGTAATAATCCGGTTAACCTCAAGTATAAGGATCGTAGTAATAGCGGTTAATGCCGGGTCGATCTTACGGGGAACTAAACGATTGTGATTTCTAGTTTTTATCTAACTAACCTATGTCACGATTACTAAGCTAAATAGCGGATAAAACTAAACGAATACTGAAAATTAAACTTAATTAAAACGTAAAAGCGACGTAAGAGATGATCTAAAGCCAGGAAGGATACGGGTGCGAACCAATTTAAACTAACTAATCTAAGATGCAGATAAAAGTAAACTAACTAGACAAATTCAAGCTTTTAAGGATTTAAGTCAAATTTATAACGAGCAAACGAGATTGATCCACCTATCCAACAAGCATTGATTTCCTATCTCGATTATATTGCGCTTTTATCTAGGTTGTGATTCACCTCACCTAAACATGAACCCTAATTCCTTAGAAAGTTCATCTATTAATCTATTATCTTCCGATGTAAGATTAACGCGCTTTTCTAACGAAGGTGCAAACTTTGTGTTTATAATCTAGTAATCAAACCTATTAACTTCCGTTATGATAGATTCGAATTACTATTCTTATTCATGGTGATCTAGGGTTTATTAAGACTTCCATCAACAATAAACAATCAACACATGCACATCTTCCGATATAAGAGCAATTTAAACATGAATAAGCATGAATAAGAAACAACCTTTATTAAAAACTCACAAGATAATCGAAGAAAACGAAATCAACAATTGTTGGACGGCTTCACAATACTCGTTTGATGAAGCTTTTAGCCTCTGAACATCCTCAAGAACTCAAATTTGCGTAAACAAGCGATTGCATAAAAAGTAACTAGTTTTTAATCTAAACTAAGAGCATAAAAACGGGAATAAAAAGATGAAAGACGCAGCCTCAAGCCGACCCTAGGTTTAGGGTTTTAAATAATGAGTGTATGATCCTTTTGTGTGGAAAAAAATTACCTATTTATAGAGATTTGAGGCGGTTTCACTAAGTCGATTATGGACGCCCGTCTGGTAGGGTGAACGCCCGTCCATTCTTCATATGAACTTCAAATCGGGCCGAGTCATGACCAAACGGTCGTCCAGACGGCGTCCACTTCAGCGTCCAAACATCCTGAATCAACTTCCCATCCCCAGACGCTCGTTCAATTCCATCAGACGCCCGTCCACTGGACGAGACCTGGACGCCAGTCCAATATGGCTGGATTTCGATTTCTTTATCTTTATCTCCTTTTAATTCAATGTAAATCATCATTATCTCTTCCTCCTTAATCAAATCCGACTTGATCATCTTTGGATCACCTCTTGAGCTCGAATTTGTGCTTCTATGACACATAAAAATATCACAAAATGTAATATCGCTCAAATAATCATAAAAACATAATTAAAACACATAAATTAATCCTATGTTGCGAATAACTTATTTAAAATATCATTTGCTCGATAAATCCATTAAACGCTCGTTTCTTATACAAATTCATACAAATATGAGAGAAAATAACATAAAATATAGCGTTATAAATCGTATAAATTCACCCTTAACAACTCCCCCACACTTAAGCTTTTGCTCGTCCCGAGCAAAACAAAACAAAAATTAGGCTCGAGAGAAGAACAGACATCTAAACATGCATAACACATATCCAATAAATCAGAAGTTCACCATTGTGTGTGTGCATAGCCATAGAAAACTTCCACTATATCCAAACTCGAGAAACTCAAAGAAAAACTAGCTAATACCCCTTGTAGACTAGTAATAAATGACACTCATAAGATGCACCACATAAACGTGATATATCCCGAAAAAGATGATCGAATGTATCTAGGGCCTTTTTGAAATACTTAGAGGATAATCCCTACAACATATCTGTCAGTTTCTACTGGGGATAAGGCAGACGATAACTTAGTCTTATATACACTTCATACACTTTATCAGTTGATTTAACTTTTTCACTTTAAACACACATTAGGATAAGCTATTGCCCTCATAGTAGAATAGGACATTTCGAGATAATACCCTACCTTACTCCAATCATAAGGCGACTTTTCCTAACTGTAAGTGAGCTTTTAGTCATCATAGTGGCATAGGACATACGTGGTATACCCTATCGCACTCAAATCATCGACTAGCTTTCGACACACCCAATTAATTCATATTTTTCTTCAACTTTTTCATTTGACAATAAGTTACGTGTTACTTATCACATTCAAACCTTCAGATATTCACGGTATAACATACTCGGAGCTAAATACAGACTATCATAAATCGCGAGATATACACGTAGCACTAAGCACATGACTCATAAGAAAACAAAAATCACTAATCCAAAAGGGGTATAACTTTATAAATAGCTCATCGTCCCTACGGCTCGTGAGAAATAGTGTCAGGTGAAACATCTAACTTACCAAATATATGATACATTTAATCGAATTGCCTACTCGGGACAAAACAGAAACAAAAGTGTCGTAAAATTTCAAAAATTTTAGCTCATTTGCATAGAAACATTACGAATTAAGCAAATGTGTAGATACATATCGAAACATTCCCCTCCCCCACACTTAAAAATCAACATGTCCTCATGTTGTGCAGAACGAAAGAAAAAGGAAAAGACTTAGCTGATCGAAACTCGAATCGTTGATCAGGCCGGAGCCTACATAATGACACTCTAGAATGCGTAACCAGACAATGTAGCTCAACGAAACCGCTAAAAATATACCTGCACGTCTTGACAAACATGGAACCATCTCGGGGAAAACGGGGAGTTATACCAAAATGAAAAGATATAGCAAATTCAAGGACTAACAAGAGATAAAGCATCCAATACAACCAAAAAGTATAAACTAAGTCGAAATGAAAGTACGGGTGCCTTATGGCTTACATGATCCATCGAAAGAATAAATAGTAGCAACATCAAAAATTACAATGAACCATATAAGAGGAAAAAGTAGTAAAACCACACAAATGAAGGTATCTAGGGCAAATCAAATCGAAAAAGATAGACAAAGAAAGTCAAGATTGCCCCGGAGCCGGAGTATCATCAGCCGGAGGATCAGAAGGTGGTGACGTAGCTCCAGCTGCCGAATCAGGCTGCTCCTCGTCAGAAGACTCAGACTCGTGAAGGACATCGGCAATGGCCTGCTCAATCTCGTCAGAATAAAGATAATCAATGGTGCTCGGAGCAAAGATCCGGTCATCCCTTGGTTTCCGGTTCTCATTGAAACACTTCAGAATCGTCAAAATGTTGTTCTGCGTATCCCGAATATCACCCATCCACTCCCGTAAACTGTTGGCCATGCTCAACCGCATCCTAACTGCGGGAGATAAGGTAGGAAGTGTAGATGCTCGAGGCGGGACCGAAGATGAACCGGGCTCCTGTGGTGTCTCCATCCCAGACGGACCTGAAGGCTTACCCTTCTCACGCCAGTACGGCCTCGGATTCTTCGGTTTGTGATCGGCCCCGTACTCGAGGCACACCGGCATCGATCTGACTCGTGGATCAAGTGAGGATAATCAAGCATCGGGTATATACCTTCGATTAATAGCCACCTCATCATATAACGCCGCCCCACATTCACGTTCGTGCCAAATGTCAATCGTACAACATGCCTAGGTCACCGATGTGAAAGTCGTCAAGTTGTTCTTAGGCAACAACCGATTCTCGAATAAACCGACACCGACCTTCCAATCCTCCGTCCAGGTCGTGGTAACTAACTCCTTCCGGTCACCGCCGGTCTTAACGTCCATGCCACGTCCGGACACACTTTTAACCTCAACTCCTCCAAATGATCCCGCCCCAAACTCGCATGCATGTACAATCTCTTCCTTGTAGTCCCGACCCTCGAAAGCCGCTAAGTTGTATTTCTGATTAATCACTTCCGGTGTAAAAGGAACTTCTACCCCTCGAACCACGACTACCTTCCTCCCCAAATCGGTTTCGAGCAGCTTAGCATAAAATTCCCGAACTATGGAGCTATTCACCGGGGTAGTCGGGATTGTCATCAAGGTTTCCCATTTCCGATCCTTGAGCAACTTAACGAACCCCGGATCGGCTTTGGCCTCCAAAATGGCCCGCTCAATCAACATCGTCCTCGAGAAATAATGCTGTTTAAACACATCGTGAGCTCTAGGGTTCACGAACCGACGAGGTAATGGCATAGGAGGTACGGTTTTGGATTTCTTTCTAGGAGGGACAGCCCTAGGTACAACCGGTTCCTCTTCCCGGGTAGCATCGACAGTTTCCTCAGCCCTAGACGAATCTCCACCTCTCTGAACTCTAGGCATCCGTACCAAAGGCACATCGTCATCAGTCTCAGAGTCAGAGGTCGGCTCATCTCTCAAAGTAGCCCTAGTTTGGGTGGCTCTAGGAGGTTGTTCTCGTATACTCACACCCCGGTTGGGATCGACCAAAGTAGGATCAAACTCCTTGCGTTTCTTTCCGGCCTCCCTAGCCACTTCCTTTCCATGCCTCTTAACCACTCCCTTCTTATGAACCATATTCAAGCTTAGACTAACCAAAACAACCCCGATTCACAACAAGATACCCGTTTAACATCCAAAGCGGGATTTCAAATCAACCAAACCACAACCACAACCATAACCATCACCAGACAACCCCAATGCATCACCCATCACAACACCATATCACCAAAACAAAGCAACAAGAAACAAAAAAAAAAAAAACCGAATTAAGGCAATATCCAAGTGAGCGAGCCGACCGAAAATCGTACTACTTAAAACGTGAATAAAAACTAGAAATTTTGCTACTGAACTTACCAAGTAGGGTGAGTGGATGTTGATCGAGGTGGAAATCAATCCGAAAACACCAAAATGGACTCCAAAATCGAATTTTCTTCTCAGCTTCGGACTTGAATGGGGCGATTCTCCAAGAATATGGTTTGTTGGGGAATTTGGTTATGAAAATCAAAGAGAGGGATCAAGAGCGGCTGTAGCACTTCGGAATCGCTCAAAATGGTTTAGAAATGAAGATTTTAGGCCAAAAAGAGGGAGAGGAAACGGTTTGCGATTTGAAAAACTGAAAAGTGAGGGTTCATCGGCGAGGGGGTATATATAGACGGATGTTGGGCGCTGTCCAACTCGGTGGGACGGGCGTCCACCGGAAATCGAATGAACCGGGCGGGCGTCGATTCGGTAAACGCTTCGTCCAAGAGTTTAAATCACATACGAGATTGGAGGAAAATATCGGACGGGCGTCCAGCTTTGTGGACGTCCGTCTAAGGATTTGTCATAAGCGGACGGGCGTCCGATTTTACGACGGGCGTCCCAACAGGCCAAAAATGCAAAAATCATAAAATTCCATGCAACCCAATTTTAAAAGTACAGCTCTTATTAAACTTAATTTAAAACTTCAAAAATACAACCTTAAATCAAACAAAGTACATAAAATTCCTAGAACATAAAAACAAATAGAAACAAGTTGGTTGCCTCACGAAGCGCTTTTGTTTTACGTCGTTTGCTCGACGAATAATCCTAACTAACGCCATCATGCATAAATCTCGTCCCAATCCACCAAACGGATGAGGCGACGAAGCATATCTATAGCGGAGAGAAATCAAAGTCGTCTTGTATGCCCCAGTCATCTCCAAACTACCTCTAAACCTCTAAAATGTGAATCTGGAGTACCAGCGCGCTAGATCAACAAAGATAGGGTCATTTAGGATCGTATATGGACGTCCTATAGCTTCCTATAGCTCCTCAGTGGTGAAGTCACTACCTCCCGAACAGCGGGGTACGATGAGAATATAAGTGATGGTCTTCGTACGGGTACTAAGCTCAAAATCTACGTGCAAGACTATAGTGCCTCCTGGTCCATCAGCAACTGTAATCAGTGGAATCCGACTAATGATGGGGAACTCCTCAGGAAGAACTCCGTAATCCATACCTAAAAAGCACACTAACTGACAGATATAAATACAAAAACTTAATCACTAAAACTTAATTAAACTAAAACCAAAATAAATAAAACACTAACAAATGTGAATGAACCTAACTAATATAATAAGGGATATCTAGGATGCCTCCTAGTAGCGCTTTTAGTTAATGTCGTTAGCTCGACACCATTGAAAAATCAGCCTGGGTCAAAGCCATTTGACTTTTCTCGCGCACCACTACCTCATGTAAGCTCGATCGAGTGGTGTGGGCTGTAAACAAGATCTCACACATGGGGTGAAATCTTTAATAGCTTTCCACATACGCTTGAACTTCCCCATGGGTGACCTCTTCATTCTCTCGAGCCCTCGATGACGCTTCAACCGACGCCCCTTTCAAACTCTTCCATATCAAAGACTACCGGCTAGAACTTCTTCGAAGGGTCACTTCCGTCATCCTCGGAGAACAAGTCGGGTGATAACTCGTTAAAGTCTTCGACTCGCGGAACACCACATCCGAGAATATCGAGAAATTTAACAATCAAAGATGTCTCTTTAGGTTCACCAATATAGTGTTTGCACCTTTGACCGTTGACTCAAACGGGTCACCACTATAACCACGAAGTTCTAGAACGCCTCCGGAATGATTTGGAGAATCTCGAAAGGGCCGGACCAACGTGTCCTTAACTTTCCAGAAAGCAGATGTAACCTAGAATTATATAGAAGAACTTGTTCGCCGACATGGAATTCTCTTTTCTTAATCTTAGCATCGTGGAGTAGCTTCATCTTATCTTTACTAATCCTGGCACTTTCATAGGCACTGGAGTCCGACTGCGTCGGCTCATATAATCTGCTTGTAGTCGATGTTTCCCACAAGATTGGGAATCAAAGTTCGAAAACTTTGTAGCCCAATAAGCTCTATGCTCTAACTCGACAGTGCGGATGACATGGTTTCCGTAGACCATTTGATATGGTGATGTACCCATGGGGGTCTTATAGGCGATTCGATATGCCCACGATACATCATCCAACTTTAGACTCGATCTTTTCTATGATCATTAACGCTTTTCTCAGGATCTTCTTTAAACTTTGGTTGCTTCTTTCAACCTCGACCACTAGTCATAGGATGGTATGGTGTGCCAATTTTATGCCGGACACCATATTTTTCAAGAACTTTCTCTAGGGGTCGGTTGCAGAAATGCGTCCCTTCATCACTGATCAAGGCGCGTGGACATCCAAACCGCACAAAGATATTTTTCTTTAAAAATTTCATGACCGTTTATGATCATTGTGAGGAGTGGCTTGAGCCTCCACCCATTTGGACACGTAGTCTCACGCAGACTAGGATGTATTTATTACCGCAAGATGATGGGAATGGTCCCATAAAATCGATACCCCATACATCAAAGACTTCGCATTCGAGGATGGGTTTTAAAGGCATGTCAAAACGCTTTGTCGAGTACCGGTTCTTTGGCACCTATCACAAGCTTTACTGAAAGCTTCCGTATCTTTAAAGATCGTAGGCCAATAGAAACCGGATTGAAAGATCTTAGCAACGGTTTTCCAAGGACCAAAGTGACCTCCCTGTGGGTCCACCGTGGCCTTCGCTCAATGATGTCACGTTGCTCGGATTCGAATACATCTCCTAAGCAAACCATCTTTACAGATCTTGAAAAGATAAGGTTCATCCCAAACGAAATATTTTAAATCCGAGAAGAACTTTTTCTTCTCCCGATAAGACATCTCTCGGATCGAGATAACGGCCATGAAGGTAGTTTACAATGGAAGAATACCATGGAACATCGTGAGGACAACCGTCTATCAACATAATGTTCTCTGAGGAAAGTAAAGATCTATATCATCCGGTTCATCCTTTTCCTCACTTAACATTCTAGAAACGTGATCCGCCACTACATTTTCACCGCCTTTTTTGTCCTTAATTTGAACGTCAAACTCTTGTAGGTCAATATCCAACGTAGTAAGCGCGGTTTAGCCTCTTTCTTAGTCATCGATATAGCATAAGCGGCGTGATCAGTCCACCACGATCACTTGAGCTCCTAACAAGTAACTCTGAAACTTGTCCATAGCAAAGACTACGGCCGATAGTTCCTTTTCGATAGTAGTATAGTTAACTTGAGAGGGGTTCAATGTGTGACTTGCGTAATAGATAGGCTGGAACTTTCCTTGATCTTTTGCCCTAGAAACGGCACCAACAAAGATAGTTTGATCGTCGCACATAAGCTTAAATGGTAGGTTCGGTCGGGCGATATAAGAATTGGAGCGGATATTAAACGATCCTTAAGCTCCTCAAACGCTTGCTTGCATAGCTCTCATCAAAATTAAACTCAACGTCTTCCTTTAGTAAAGTGGACGAGGGCTTGGCTATCTTGGAGAAATCTTGAATGAACCGTGCTGTAAAAGCCGACGTGTCCAAGAAAGCCTCTCACTTCGCGCACATTTTAGGATAGCTCATCTTCTCGATAGCTTCTACTTTTGCCTCACAACTTCTATACCTTGGGCTGAGATCTTGTGGCCAAGAACTATTCCTTCATCTACCATGAAATGGCATTTTTCCCAATTAAGTACTAAGTTCTTTTCCACACATCCGGATAACACTGATCAAGATTGTCAAGGCAATCATCAAAAGATCGACAAAACCGAAAAATCGTCCATAAAAATCTCCATACACTTTTCTACAAGCCCGTCAAAGATGGCTAGCATACATCATTGAAAATGTAGCTGGGGGCATTGCAGAGACCGAACGGCATTCGCCTGCATGTTTAATGTACCATAAGAAGCGTGTGAAGGTGGTCTTTTCTTGGTCACCGGATCAATGGGTATCTGGAAATATCTCGAATATCCATCTAGGAAACAGATAGAATCGTGTCCCGCCAGACGCTCGAGCATCCGGTCAATGAATGGAAGGGAAAGTGATCTTTCATGGTTACCTCATTGAGCTTTCGATAATCGATCTGCACTCAGTAACGATGACAAGTCTCAATGCAATTTCCTCTCCCTTCTCATTCTTCTCAATTGTAATTCCACCTTTCTTGGGAACTACTTGAGTCGGGAAACCCATTCACTATCCGCGATGGCATAAATGATTCCCATGTCCGAAGTTTAATGATTTCTTTTTAACGACTTCTTGCATATGAGGGTTGAGCCTTCTGCTGGTCGTCATCGACACACTTTGCACCCTCATTCGTCTTGATCTTGTGCATGCAGATGTCAGGAGATATTCCCCTGATATCTCCTACTTGCCAACCAAAAGCTTTTTCATTCTTCTTCAAGACGTTGATCAGTTTCATTTCCTCTATACGGGAAAGCTTGGCAGATATGATTAATGGAAGCTTGTCGCCTTCTCTTAAGAACACATACTTAAGATGTTTAGGTAACGGCTTCAACACCAAATCCATGAGGGGTCTTCTAAACTAGACTTGAGATCTCCACTTTTCAACTCAATATCATTGAGTTTACTCACGTAGTCCCACCGCCAAAGCTTCTCCTTCCAACACTCTTCCTCAAAATCAGCTGCTAGTTGATCCAGATTCACCATACCATGAGTATTCAGATTATCAACTAATCGCTCATATTCCGCTTTTACAAACATGACTTGCTTATCCATATAGTCGGTGAAATCATCCGTCATATAATCAATGGAAAAGCCGGTTGGAGGCCGAGGGTACTTGAATGGACTTTAAGACATTGTAACTCACCTCTTGATCACCAACTCGGATAGTCACTTGCCCACCATCGCGATCGATGAGAGCTCTAGTAGAGATAAGAAAGGTCTTCCTAGAATCAAGGGAACGTTTTCGTCTTTCTCTATATCTAAAACATACCAATCAACTGGAAAGGTAAATCGATCAATCTGAACCAAAACGTCTTTTAGGATCCCTGAAGCTTTCTTAGAAGATCTATCCGCGAATTGTAAACTCATAGTAGTGGGTTCTAGAAGGCTTTGTAAACCGAGCCTGCTTTGCATACGACATTGGCATAAGGCTTATAGAGGCACCTAGATCACACAAAGAATTTGGGAAGACTAGACCTCCCATTAATACTGTAAGTACGAATTTTCCAGGGTCGCCTCTTTTAACTGGTAAGTTTTCATAATTAATCATGGAACAATCCTCACCAATATGCCTTTCCATGCCTGCTAATTTCTTTTTCGAAGACACGACATCCTTGATAAATTTTGTATACTTAGGCATCTCGACTAAGACATCCGATAATGGAAGATTCACCTGAGTATTTTTCAAAAGGTTTAGTACCTTTTCATACTTCTTATCCTCAATCAAGGGAATGTTGCTCTTTCTCGGTGGAAATGGAAGTTTCTTAAGGTCATCCTCAGAGAAAACCTTTTTTGAGGATGCACTAACAGCTCTGTCTTCCAGATCCTTCCAACGAACAGTTTTTTCAGATTTCTTAGTAGTCGGGGATCGACCTCCGACTTTCGCTTGCTTTTTCATCCTCAAAGGATCACCCACTTGAGGATCGCCAAATTCTTCACCTCTCGTGGATCACCACCTGAGTTTTCTCTTGCGATTGAGGAGTGTAGGTGCTCGGCTTCCCTCCCGCCTTATCAATGGCGAGGAGGGGCTAGTGGTTTCGGATGGGAAGGACCACTAACTTGAGTACCGCTCCTTAGATTCATTGCACCGGCCTCCTCCTTACCGTATTGAATTGATGGCACGAGGTCGATTACATGGGCCTTTGTTCAAATCGGCTGTGCAACTTGACCACCCTTTGATTCTTCTCGTGAAACTGGCGTTGCCTGCAGGGTCTAGAAAGCCAACCTGCTTAGCCGATTGCCCAATTTGTCTCTCAAGATTCTTCATCGATCTACTTTGCTCCTCCAACTTAGCTTCAAGATTTGTAGGTTGGGAGGGCCTTGAGAGTTTTGGAGATTTGGAGCATAAATCAGGTGGGCCGACTTTGAAATTGAGAATTTGAATTGGAAGGCCAATTCTGATTGAATTTTTGCGTAGGATTGGAAAAATTCGAGTTTTGATTCTGATTAAACCCAGGGTTTCTGTTGAAATTCTGATTCGAATTAAAATTCGAATTAGGATTGAAATTTGAAGATGGATTAAACCCTTGGTTTTGAAAATTGCCCTGGCAGAAACCGATTGAACCTTTGATTGTTCTCGCCATAGAATGCATTCACTTCCGCGTTACGTCCGTTCATAGGCGTAAATTTAGAAGTGTGCCCACCTCGTCATCGCTTTTGACATGTGACTTGATTGTCTTGTCCATAGTCATGAACAACATTCACTTGATAAGGTGCAGGGGGCATTAAATTGACATTGGCCATTCATATGGCCGGTCGACAACAATTTTATGTCTGAACCTGAGGGTTACGTGGAAAAGAAAGTTTGATTTATAGGATTGGAAACTTGAGGTGGTACCATCTCGCTTTGCGGATGGGAATCAAACTTTGTAAATTGACTTCCTCAACCTTGGGAGGAGGAGGTGCTTGAATTGCTTGATAAGAGGGGCATAGTTGTACTTTGCAATGTCCTCAAACAACGCCCATCCTCATCATGGCGTTTTCTTGAAATGCCCCCAGGAGGAGCTATTGACCATGCCTTTTGTAAGCTCGGTCAATCCACTCAAGAATGTATTGACTTGCCTTTCCAAAGTGGCAAGCCATGGTGAGGGCACTTTCTAAGAAGGGACTTGAATCTCTTCCAACACTCGAAGAAAGATTCATTCTCTTTACGATAGAATGTGAAAATGTCATTTAAGCCTTTGGGCCGTCTTTGAAGGTGGAAAATATTGACTCAAGAACTCCTTTTCGAGTTACGCCTGGTGGTGATAGATTCGGATGGGAGAGGGTGTACCACTCTTTAGCCTCCCTTTCAACGAAAATGGAAATAGTTTAAGTTTGATAGCATCCTCACTTACTCCTTGGATGCGTGTAGTACCGCATATCTCTAAGAATGTGTGTAAGTGGGTATGCGATTCTCTGATTGGTAGCCGTGAAAAATTGATGCGTCTTTGCATCATCCGGATAAGTCCTGGCTTCAACTCAAAGGTTTGTGCAATGAATGGCCGGAATAACAATAGCCGGGTTGACCTTGACTTCGCCTGGCATGGCGTGAGTCCGCTAACGACGCCTCATTATCGCCATTATCACAAAATCGGTGATTTCTCTTGCTAGTTGTTCTTCAAGATCTCGCTCGCTCTGTCATGCGCGAACATGGAACGGAAATTCCGCTGTTTGGCGGACTACGGTTCGCTTCGGGTCGGGTGTATATTAACGGTCCTTTTGACTCCGAGTTTGCATAAACCGGACCAAAAACAAGTGGAACAAAACCTAAAAACTAAGAAAGTAAAAGCCTAAACTAAAAATTAAAAGCCTAAAGAGAAGAACGGGAAAGAAGAAAAGAAACAAAAGTGTTGAGGAAACAAGACCAGGCGGACGTCAAAAGATTGGGCGGGCGTCCGATGAAGTGAAGAGATCGGACGGGCGCGTTAGTAATTTAAACGCTAAATCTGATGAGACGAATACTCTGAACGGGCGTCCAAAACTTATGGGCGCTGCGTCTAAGTGAATAAAACGAGCGAAATTGATAATTTTCCAGTGGACGGGCGTCCAATATCCTGGCGCCCGCTTGCTCACGGAAAACTTAGAAATGAAGCGAGAATTTGCGAGAGAATAAAGAAGGTAAGAAAGAACGTCGAAAAAGCGAAAAGACGAAGATCTAACTCCAAGAAAACTACTAAGGGAAAGTTTTAAACCCTAATTATCAACTTAACAACTACCTAAAACAATTATCAACTAAAAACAGGAATTTAAAACGAAATAAAACAGGAAAAAAAAAACAAACAGAAAAACAGAAAATGAAAACAAAAACTAGACAACCGTCCGGTTCCCCGGCAACGGCGCCACTTTTGTTGGGAGGATTTTGCATCATAAAAACAAAAGAAAATTTATAAACCTATACTTAACATGCAAACTAACTCCTAACCAACCAAATATCGGGTAGTTGATAGCATAGTAGGGTAAGTACAGGGTCGATCCACAGGGAATTGGGATGTTGAATCTAATTTCACTAATTCCTTTCAATTGTTACTTAGGAAAAACGAATAAACGAAAGAACAAATAAAATAAACGAAAGAGCAATTAAAATAAATCTAACCTACAAAATAAAATAACACAACCTAAACTAAACTAAAGATACATGGGATCAAACAGTGCACAAACCAAGTGATTTCAATCCTAGTTCATCTCATGATTTTACTTCAAATTGTGGTTTCACCTTTACACGAGATACAAATCCCTAATTCCTTAGTGAATTTAATCTCAAGCTATGGATTCCTAATTCCTTAGTGAGTCCAATTTATCAATATCTCATCTTCCGAATGTTGAGATCGATTTACCAAACAAAACTCGGTGTAGATTCGAGTTAACTCTCGTATTTTAGAATCTAACAACCTAGATAATTAACCAATTAATTTGTCATCATTAATGATTAAAGATCCTATCTTTCTATGGTGATCTAGTCTACACAACTTCCGTATGTTGTAAACATCAATTAGTAAACTATCTTCCGATATGGTTCACAAAAATAGCATCATAAACATAGAAAAATACAAAATAAATTAAAGATCATGAAAATAAAAAGGATTGAATAAATTGGAAAATCAAACTCACAAAGTTTATACAAGGGTTGAACACCATGGATCAACAATGAAAAAAACGGAAGAAAAACGCATCTAATCTAACCCCGGATCACCCGAGCACAAGGCTCGGGTGACCGGCCTTGAACTCCCAGATGCGGCTGCTGCACTAATAATATGCCGCAGGAATTATGTAATGATATGAATTATGGGATTGGAAGCTGCTGTATAAATAGGAGTAACTGAGTCGGCTAGGGCAACTTCTTTATGTCGGCTGGAACATATTTTTTAATTAAGATATTGCATGCGGTTATTAAAATAGATAATTAATCGGTGCTTAAGTCGGTAATGGCTGAACACTCGGCTGCAAATCAGGACGCTCGTTCAAGGGCAGTCTGAAGTCTCTGTACTGAATTTGCCATCATGGACGCCAGTTTGATGAATGCGGACGCTCGTTCAGCTCTGGACCAAATTCCTTTGATTGCAATAAAACTTCTAAAATTCATATCTTGAGTTGTAGACCTCCAAAAATTATGATCCGAATGTCATAATTAAGCTCTCGGAAAACTCTACAACTTTCATTAAGGACTCTTCTTCAGAAAACGCATTTTTGATTAGCCCGTCGTATTACGAGTATTTTTCGGGATTTTCCAATACCACAGCATCATTATCCAAACTTGTAACGCTCATATCTCGGGCCTCGTAAGTCGGAATGAAGTGATTCAAGATCCTGTAGAATCCTCTCTTCAAGCCCTACAACTCTTCTCTTGAGGTCGAGAGTCAAATCAGTGTATATCATATCAAGAACTGCATCGGAAGTTCGCTGTATAATCCGATTCGTATATGAAACGCTGAGAAATATGTTTGGGGATGTAAACCTGGAGGAGTAGACTCTCGGGTGACCGAGAGGTGTCACTCGGTCGACCGAGAGCACCTATTCGGTCGACCGAGAGCTGTCAAATCCGTTTCATCCGTTAATCAGTCACGTCTTTATGATTAGGTTAGCTTAATTGAATCTGTTATCTCAGTAGGTATGGCTATGGATACGTCACTCGCTTAATTTAATTAAAACGTGTGAAAAGGAAATACTGATATAAAACTCTTAGGTAGGCTTAGGAATTGATCTTGAGCGTTCAAAATTATCTAGGTAGGTTTATATTAGGGAATTGCACGCACCTTGTTACACGTAGATCGTAAACTAGCATGAGACTATAACTTGGTAATTGTTAGTTGGACGAGGGTTTGAGTGATCGTCTAGGAAGTACGCCTAACCAAAGGAATGTTGCCCGGACGAGGTGTACGGTTAATATCGGCATCCTTAGAGTAGTAAGCGTGTGAGTTATATGAGATGGAGGCACCAAAAGCGAAGTCACGTAACAATACCACACGTTGATATAGTGACCTATCGGTGCTACATCAAGCTTAGAGGATGACTCCCGTAGCCAATATAAATAGATATGAACGGATTAGTAGTTGATGAGTTTTGTTGTCAGATAAATTGTCTAGATCCAAATGATCACGGTTATAATTGGGCAGTTGATTACGTTATGTGTTTACATGTTGTTTATATGTTTGAGTGTGTCTTTATTTTCTCGTACTTTATGTTGGTCGTAGACCGTGTTTGACAAACGAAATAAATAGGTTGGCTATTTAAGTTAGGATCCACAAATTGATTCTCTGTGGGATCGACCTCGACTCTATCTAGCTATACTGCGATTGAACCTAGTTCACTTGCTAGTGGTTATTTAGGCATCGAGTTAGTAATTTAACTTGACCTCAATCGGTAATTTAACTTGACCTCAATCATGTCCAACCTAATGAGTTTGATGAGTTAATCCTCGTGAGACTAATTCTTCGGACATCGAGTTTGCATAGACTTGAGAGAAATTGAATGATGCAACTCGTAAAGATCATTTTCCCTGCCATTCATTGATCAAATGTGTGAAAGATTAAGCGGTCATGCGCTTTATTGTTTCTTAGATGGATATTCGGTTATTATCGATCCATATTGCCCCGAGGGACCGCGAGAAAACAACTTTCACATGTCCATATGGAACATTTGCGTACAATCGCATGCCTTTTGGGTTATGTAATGCACCAGCAACATTCCAAAGGTGCATGATGTCATTATTTACGGACATGGTGGAAGACTTTCTGGAGATTTTCATGGATGATTTCTCTGTATTTGGAGATAGCTTCGATAAATGCTTGGACAATTTGAGTAAAGTGTTGAAGAGATGTGAAGAGACCAACCTTGTACTTAACTGGGAAAATGCCATTTTATGGTTTTAGAATGAATAGTGTTGGGACATAGAATTTCAAAGAAATGAATGGAAGTTTATAGAGCAAAGATATAGGTAATAGAGAAGTTACCCCCTACAACGAACTTGAAGACGTTGCGAGCCTTTCTTGGCCACGTAGGATTTTATAAGAGATGTATCAAGGATTTCTCTAAAGTTTCTGGACCTTTGACGGAATTACTTGCAAAGATGTACCTTTCGTATTTGGAGAAGAGTGCAATAAAGCATTCAACACATTAAAGCAAATGCTTATAACCGCTCCGATTCGGTAGCACAGTTGGAATAAACCTTTTGAGCTTATGTGTGATGCTAGCGACACGGCAGTTGGAGCAGCCCTAGGACAAAGGGAGGATATAATCTTTATGCCTATTTATTACGCCTGGCGTACCCTTAACAGTGCCCAGAGGAATTATGTGACTACAGAAAAAGAACTCTTAGCTGTCATCTTTGCATTTGACAAGTTTCGACCTTATCTGATATGATCGAAAGTCATTGTATTCACTGACCATGCAGCTTTGAAATACCTTCTGACCAAGCAAGACTCCAAGCCAAGATTGTTAAGATGGATTCTACTCATACAAGAGTTGGAAATCAAAGATAAAAAAGGATCTGAGAACCAGGTGGCTGATCACTCGTCAAGATTAACTTTGCTAGAAGAAGAGCAACCGACTAAGATCAAGGGATGTTTAACTGATGAACAACTGTTTTCCGTCTTAGTGGTGGCTCGAGTAGAATCTCAGACCCGACATCATACATCAAGAGTGGGCAAGGTTTACCCTTGGTTTGCTGACATTGTCAATTACTTAGCAGGGAAGTACCTGCCACCAGAATTCAATAATGCAGACAATAAGAAGTTCTTCACATATCTGAAGTATTATCATTGGGACGATCCCTACCTATCTGATGCCATTCTTAGGAGATCGTCCACGATGATGAGATTCTAAGTATTTTGCATATGTGTCATGCTAGAGAAGCTGGAGGTCACTATGGACCGACCAGACAAGACAAAAGGTACTGCAGGTGTGGATTCTATTGACCAACAATTCATAAATTTGCTTACGAGTTTACAAGATCCTGCTCATTCACCGCCAAATGACCGGTAACATTTCTAAGCGGAATGAGATGCCACTACTGAGTATCTTAGAAGTGGAAGTATTTGATGTTTGGGGAATTGATTTCGTTGGCCTATTCACATCGTCAGAATCAAATTGTTACATCCTGGTAGCAGCCGATTATGTTTCCAAATGGGTGGAAGCAGTGGCTTCACCTACTAATGATGCCATGGTTGTCCTGAGATTTCTTAAGAAAAATATTTTGACGAGGTTTGGTGTGCCCAGAGCCATAATTAGTGACGGAGGGATTCATTTCTGTAATAGGTTGTTTGAGAAGTTGTTGATAAGATATGAGGTTAGACATAAGATTGCAACAGCATATCACCCCAGATGAGTGGACAAGTAGAAGTCACGAATAGAGAGATTAAGAGAATCTTAGAGAAGATTGTGAATCCCACGAGGAAAGATAGGTCTTTGAAATTAGATGATGCTCTTTGGGCGCACAAAATAGCTTATAAGACCACGATTGGGATGTCACCATATATGATAGTGTTTGGAAAAGCATGTCATTTACCGGTAGAACTCGAGCACCGAGCGTTGTAGGCTACGAGATTTCTAAACATGGATGAAGATTTAGCCGGTGAAAAAAGAATGCTAGAGTTGAATAGATTGGAAGAGTTTAGACTTCAAGCGTATGAGAATGCAAGAATTTACAAGGAAAGAACGAAACGCCTGCACAATAAGAAGATTTTGAACCGCATATTTCAAGTGGGAGATAAAGTGCTGGTGTACAATTCGCGTCTTCGTCTTTTTTCTAAGAAGTTGAAGTCTAGATGGTATGGACCACATGTAGTCACGAAAGTCTACAATTTAGGTGCATGTGAAGTTAGAAATGAGCACTCTGGGCAAACTTTCACAGTTAGCAGCCACAGGCTGAAACATTACCTAGAGCACAATTATAACCCTGAATTGGAAGTCTTTGCATTAGAGGAGCCAGCATATGAATGAAGGATCCCTATTAGTACAATGATCAGTGATTTACAATAAACTCGTAACTATTTCTAAACCCTTATTTATTTCTTTTGTTTATTATATTTTGAGTCAATAAAGTAGCATGAAAATCGCAAGGTTTTTTTCATCACGTATATCTTCAGTCACCTGACTAGAGATATATGTTTTTTTTCCTTCACGATTCTCATGTGATACCCTCGTAAAAAGTATTCGCGTCTTGCTTAGGCCGATAACGTAATAAAGTGGCTTAAACTGTTTTTGCGCATTCCTCTGGTATGCACAATTACCACCTTATTTTCTTATTGCCCTTCACATGTTACTCACAGTTTTTGGAAGAGTTTTGGAAAGCAGGTAATCACTTGGACGAGGAATGACCTAGGAGCTAACGATTACGCTCCGGGATTCGTTTTGACTCTGCCGACATTTCCAGAGCTAAGTACTTTTTCTTCTCTTAATTATTAGTCATTGGGGACAATGTCTATAATAAGTGGGGGGTAAGGTGTCTTAGCTGGGTAGTCGAAAAATACGACGGAGTCGCCGCCTAGGGAGAGATCCGAAGGAGATCTACGATCGTCTTCGAAGGTATGATTTTCTGTCTTTTCTAAGATGTAGATCTATCGTTGTTATATTCGACTAGTATGTTTTAATTGTTTATTTAGTTTAATTATGTAGTAGTTAGTTTATTTTACCCCATGTGTTATAGATCTGATTCGTTTATAGTAGTTGCATTTTTTAGATCTGTGACGGTCTATATCACTAGATCTGAATACCTAGTAAATTACTAATTCATGATAATCGGTGCCAGCTACATTGATCGATAGATTTAATTTACATGTTAGTAGCATGATCAACTATTTGCATGTTATCGTAAATTAACATGAAGGACCGCAAGTGAAGTGTTAATTAGGACATTATCTATAATGGACCCTGTGAACGTCTTTGGTCAATGTCGATAAATTTGTCTAGGTGGGTTTATGTATGAGGTAACACTCAATATCGGCAACTCTAGTTCTTTATGCGTATGGGCTATTACGGACCAATTAAGGAGGGTAGCTTTAGATAGATTGTCTACCGCCATTGTCGGAGTAGATAGGGTTAGGAGTTGTACCCGTAGCTGAATAATGAATAAATTCACCAATGGGGAGGACTGTTGATGTGGGGGGAAATAACTAATTACTCATAATTGAACTAATACATTAGAAACTCTTGTTTCTTAGTTGAACTTGCATATTCTTGTTAGTTTGAGGCACCGATACTACTGTCTATATATTATAGTTGGTCATAGACCATTATCGTGACAACTAAATCTTGATAATTAGACATTCTTACGAGTCTCCGTGGGATCGACCTTGACTCGCCAAAGACTTACTACGATAGACCTTGTCCTATTGCTAGTAAGTGCTTTGCACGCAATATCAATCATTGCCTGCATCCTATGAGAAATTTGTACAGTCCTTTATTGTTGGGAAGGACTCAATGTCATTGAAAGATGTGAGATCATCACTCCATGCTCGAGAGTTACACCATAAGGCATCTGGTTCTGGGACAGACAGTCAGTCTGCTGGATTGGTGGCCTGCGGAATCAGTAGGGGGCAGGAAATTCTGGGAAGAAGAAGTTCAAGAGAACTTCCAAGGGACCTAAAGCTAAGGATGTCTGTAATTACTGCAAGGAGCAGGGTCATTGGAAGAATGAATGTCCAAAAAGGAAGAAGTAGCAGGGTACTCAGCAGGGTGTTGTTGCTTTGGCATAATAAGACACCAACTCTAAAGAAGATTTGGGCTTAGCAGTTTCAGAGTTAGCAGGGAATAAAGATGTGTGGGTTCTGGACACTGGGGCATCTTATCTTGTGTGTCCAAACAGGAGTGGTTTTTAACTTATCAAAGGTGGATGGAGGCCATATTTCAATGGCTAACACAAGAAGGCTGCAAAATAGTTGGGATTGGATCTGTTTAGTTGAGGACACATGATGGTAAATTTTGCATTACGAATGAGGTTAGGCATGTTCCAAAGATGACCAAGAATTTGATATCACTTTTCTACTAGACGACCAAAGGTTTCAAGTTCAGGGGTGAATGTGGAGTGGTGAATGTCTATTAAGGGTTCAAATTATGATTCTCGACGGGTATCGATAGGGGACATTGTACATCTTACAAGGGTCTACTATATCGGAGTTCTCATCATTGTTGCATCATCGAGTTCACCAATCCAATTGACTAGGTGTGGCATATGAGATTGGGTCATATGGGTGAAAGTGGGATGCGAATTGCTGCCTAAGTCTCGATCTACTTGGGGACATAAGGTCAAGGAGTGGATTATAGTGAACACCGTGTGTTTGGGAAGCTACATAAGAGCAAGTTCCCAAAAGCAATTCACATCACAAAAGAGACACTTGATTATGTCTATTCTGATTGTTGGGGACCTTCAAGGGTGGAGTCACTGGATGATCATAGGTACTTTGTGTCTTTTATAGATGATTATTCAAGGATGGTTTGGGTAATTATGATGAGGCACAAGAGTGAAGTATTCAAGAACTTCAAGCGAGTGGAAGGCATTGGTTGAGAATCGACAGGAAAGAAGATCAAGAGACTTAGAACCGATAATGGACTGGAATCTGTTGGTATGAGTTTGATGAATTTTGCAAGAATGAAGGCATTTCTAGGCACCATCTTGCCCGAGACACTCCACAGCCAGAATGATGTTGCGAAAGAATGAATCAAACTCTTTTGGAGAGGGCAAGGTGCATGCTCTCTAATTCTGGTCTGGCAAGAAGATTTTGGGCAGAGGATGTTAACACAAAATGCTACTTATTCAATAGGGGCCTCACACTGAGATCAAGCTCAAATCACCACTTGAGGTTTGGTCAGGAAAGTCAGCAGACTACTTGATCGCGTGTAAGTCCCTAACGTCGATATTACTAGCAAGAATACTAGGTACATCGCAGTATAGTAAATGCAAGTCAAGGTCGATCCCACAGAGACAATGCAACTATAAGTATAAACTATTCTAACCTAATTAAGTAGCAACATAGAGGCGGTCATTGACCAACAATAACATAAAAGAAAACAAACATGGTATTCCTCTCCTCTCCTCACCGATCTACTAACTTGGATTCGTTAATCGTTATGTTTAATTCCCCACATAATTTCCTTAGATCAATCATGAGCTTTTAATGATTATTATCATATTTATCAGCTACGGGTGCAATTCCTACTCCTATCTACTCCGACAATGGCAGTAGACAATCTATACGCAAGCTACCCTCCTTAATCGGTCCATAATAGCCCATACGCATAAAGAACTAGAATTGCCGATATCCAACGCTAACTCATACCGCTAACCCGCCTAGACAACTGTCAACATTGACCAGCACATTCCTAGGGTCTATTCAAGACTATGTCCTAATTAACACTTCACTAACAGTCCTTCATGTTAATTTAAGAATTACGAATATTTGATTGGCCAGACCTATTAATCGTTTTAATTATTCCTGCCGATCATAGTAGCTATAATGAATCCCAGTTTAGGTTTTCTAAAACATGCCTCGGTAAACCGGTATAGACCGCCGGGTTACCGGGGGCGGCTTTTCCTAATTTTTGGATCTACATTGCTCAGTACGATTAAAATAAGTAAATCATGAGGTTGTTAAACATACAGATTAACTAAAACACATAAATACGAACATATCTACCATATTGAAGACAATAAAGGAACGTTCAAAGCTTCATACCTTCAATAATGGAGATCTAGCTCGATCTACTCAAGCTAGAGATGATGAAAGAAGGGAGGAAACCGAAAACAACTCTCCAAAGCACAAGAAAACTTTATTGCATAATAATAATTGTAATGGAATATATAAAATTGAAGATTGTATTAAGCATATGAAAACTTTCAGTATATGCGGCTTTATATAGATACAATAACCGACTTAAGACTCTTTAAAACCCTAACCGACCTAGATAATGCGGCAGAATCGGTTTCGTGTTCCACAAGACGCCGGTTTACCGGGCCTAGCCTTCGGGTTACCGGGCCTACTTTTCTTCCTTTTCTTTAGTAGGCTTCTTCTGAGACTTTTTGGTCCAGACCCGTTCTCTAATGCTCCAGATTCGGTACATCCTATAAAACACGCAAAACGAGACAAAATAGTACCAAAACATCAGGAAAATATCATAGATGCAGAATTACGATCCTGGAAACACTCATATAGCATTTAACATATATTCCACATAATAACGAGCCTATCTATCCTCTCTTGAGCAGAATTTGGGGTGAATATAGGTATAATTATTGGTGCCATTTAGAGCGTCATCACTACTCTGGTCTAAGGGTTTTTGGAAGCACAGCCTACTATCATGTCAGTGAAGGTAAACTGGAACCCAGAGCCAAGAAAGGAGTATTTGTTGGCTATGGAGATAGAGTAAAAGGGTATAGAATCTGGTCATCAGCTGAAAATAGGGTTATAGTCGGCAGGAGTAGCCTTTGATGAAAATTCTATCTTTGAACTCATCTGTGAGGGCCATATTTGAATCAAATTGGATCTCAAACCGAGAAGGTTGACAAATAGGTGGAGCTTCAAGTAGAATTTGCTGAATTGAAGACTCAACAGAGAGGGCCAATCGACACTCAAGAGATCAGAGTGGATCCAAACCAGTCTGCCGAACAAGGGTTAGTAGACACTCAAACAGCTGATGTTGGTCAGCAGAGAATAGCTCTCAAGAGTTAGAAGGACCACTATCGTAACCCCAAGAAGATATGGGTTTGAGGAGGATATGGTTGGATATGCACTACACAATGTAGTGAAGAAGTGGATGGTTTTGAACCCAACACTTACAGGGGAAGTCGTGACATGTTCCGAGGCATCTCAATGGCTTGCTTCCATGAGAGAAGAAATGGAGTCATTTCGAGGAGAATGGGACTTGGGATCTTGTCAAACAACCACATGATAGAAAGGTGGTCAATTGCAAATGGATCTTCAAGAAAAAGGAAGGAATGTCATCTGCTGAAGGCATCGGATATAAGGCACGTTTGGTTGCAAGAGGGTTCAGTCAGAAAGAGGGGGTGGACTATGAAGAGATATTTTCTCCAGTGGTCAGACATACCTCCATTAGGGTGCTGTTAGCAATAGTGGCACATCAGAATCTTGAACTTGAGCAATTAGATGTGAAGACAACATTTCTATATGGAGATGTAGATAAGGAAATTTTATAAGACTCAGCCAGAGGGTTTCCAAGTTCCTGGCAATGAGGGTTTTGTCTGCAAGTTGAAGAAGTCCTTGTATGGACTTAAGCAGGCTCCAAGGCAGTGGAAGTTTGACAGTTATATGATTCAGCAGGGTTATAGCAGGAGTCCACATGATTGCTGTGTTTATCACAACATGTTGAAGAATGGTTCAATCATCTATATTGTTTTGTATGTGGATGATATGTTGATAGTTTATTGTAAACAAGTCGATATTCAAGATCTTAAGAATTAGCTCAAGGCTGAATTTGGGATGAAGGATTTAGGGAATGCAAAGAAAATTATGGGGGTGGAGATCTATAGAGATATGAAGCAGGGAAAGTTGTTCTTGTCTCAAGAGAGGTATATTGAAAAGGTATTATCCAAGTTTGGCATGTCGCCACCAAACCTATAGATACTCTATGGCACCAAATCTACTGCTTTGTTGTGTTTGCTCCACGACCACCAAGAAGAGAAAACTACATGTCAAGGGTTCCATATGCTAGTGCAAAGTGGGCGTGTTAATGTATGCCATGAAGTCCAGACTCCGCTGATTTGGCTCAGCAATCAGAAAGTTGTCGTCAGGAGTTTATGCCTAAACTGGAATGGAACACTAAAAGCGAAGTGAAAATGATATTAAGGTACCTTAGGGGTACATCCGATATTGACTCATTTATGTAGGTGGTACACAATGTTTTGTCACAGTCTTGTGATTCGATTATCTTCATGATGTGACAAATGTAAGATCTATGACGAAATGTGTTTATTTTGGGTGGTTCTGTGGTAAGTTGGAAGGCAACTTTATAGGGTACAATGACATTATCTACCATCAAGAGCGAATTACATGGCAATCGAAGGTAAGTAGCAAAGGAGGCAATCTGTTAAAAGGGCTAGTCAAAGATCAGAGTCAGATCAAGATCAAGCCAGGTTGTAATGTGACGAGTCTTAGTGCAATATGTTTGGCTAAGGATCGTGGTTCATCATGAGATAACCAGGCATATTGATGTTATGTACCATTTTCTCGAGGAATGAGAGGAGGGTCAAAGTGGAAAAGATCAAGATCGATGTTAATCCTACCGACATGTTCACAAAACCAGTTCCAAGAGGCAAGTTTTAGTTGTGTCTAGACTTGCTAAATATCCAAAGTCATTAATCAACCTAGAATACTCAAATGAAGGTGGGGTCTCACGAGCTATTCAAATCTAAAGACAAAGAGAATTTCTCGCACTTGGTTGTGCATCTAGTCGGTTGCATGAAGTTGAAGTCAAGATGGAGATTTGTAATGGTGACTTAAACTATGTGTCACGGATTTTATCAACACAAAATAAACAAGTAATAATCCGGTTAACCTCAAGTATAAGGATCGTAGTAATAGCGGTTAATGCCGGGTCGATCTTACGGGAACTAAACGATTGTGATTTCTAGTTTTTATCTAACTAACCTATGTCATGATTACTAAGCTAAATAGCGGATAAAACTAAACGAATACTCGAAAATTAAACTTAATTAAAACGTAAAACCGACGTAAGAGATGATCTAAAGCCGTGAAGGATACGGGCTGCGAACCAATTTAAACTAACTAATCTAAGATGCGAGATAAAAGTAAACTAACTAGACAAATTCAAGCTTTTAAGGATTTAAGTCAAATTTATAACGAGCAAACGAGGATTGATCCACCTATCCAACAAGCATTGATTTCCTATCTCGATTATATTGCGCTTTTATCTAGGTTGTGATTCACCTCACCTAAACATGAACCCTAATTCCTTAGAAAGTTCATCTATTAATCTATTATCTTCCGATGTAAGATTAACGCGTTTTCTAACCGAAGGTGCAAACTTTGTGTTTATAATCTAGTAATCAAACCTATTAACTTCCGTTATGATAGATTCAATTACTATTCTTATTCATGGTGATCTAGGTTTATTAAGACTTCCATCAACAATAAACAATCAACACATGCACATCTTCCGATATAAGAGCAATTTAAACATGAATAAGCATGAATAAGAAACAACCTTTATTAAAAACTCACAATATAATCGAAGAAAACGAAATCAACAATTGTTGGACGGCTTCACAATACTCGTTTGATGAAGCTTTTAGCCTCTGAACATCCTCAAGAACTCAAATTTGCGAAAATGCAGTGCATAAAAGTAACTAGTTTTAATCTAAACTAAGAGCATAAAACGGGAATAAAAAGATGAAAGACGCAGACCTCAAGCCGACCCTAGGTTTAGGGTTTTAAATAATGAGTGTATGATCCTTTTGTGTGGAGAAAACAAACGCCTATTTATAGAGATTTGAGGCGGTTTCACTAAGTCGACATTATGGACGCCCGTGCAGTAGGTGGTGAACGCCCGTCCATTCTTCATATGAACTTCAAATCGGGCCGAGTCATGACCAAACGCTGCGTCCAGACGGGCGCCCACTTCGCGTCAAACATCCTCGAATCAACTTCCCATCCCAGGCGCTGCTTCAATTCCATCGACGCCCGTCCACCTGGGCGAGACTCGACGCCACCCAATATGGTCGATTTCGATTTCTTTATCTTTATCTCCTTTTAATTCAATGTAAATCATCATTATCTCTTCCTCCTTAATCAAATCCGACTTGATCATCTTTGGATCACCTCTTGAGCTCGAATTTGTGCTTCTATGACACATAAAAATATCACAAAATGTAATATCGCTCAAATAATCATAAAACATAATTAAAACACATAAATTAATCCTATGTTGCGAATAACTTATTTAAAATACCATTTGCTCGATAAATCCATTAAACGCTCGCTTTTATACAAATTCATACAAATATGAGAGAAAATAACATAAAATATAGCGTTATAAATCGTATAAATTCACCCTTAACACTACGCTCTCAAAGTCCGGTATGGAAACCGTGGTCCGGTCAAGCGAGTGTTGGGTAGTCTCATTGAATCTGTGTTCACCGGGACATCAGCAGGTTGATCAACCTGCTAAGTCATGAGTTTGCTTTGAGTTGGTTCTCAACCGACTTGGGAACACGTCTCTGTTTGCATGGTTTTCCGCTTTGGATAAGGTTACTTCTAAGGTATTTCGAGTCATTTATAGGGTAGATCTGCTTAGTCGGTTAGGGTTGGATTCCCAAAGCTATAAATACCGTCTATATTAATTGTAATGATGATGTAACTTTTTCGCAATAATAAAATATCCTCGTTTATCCGTGGAGTAGTTGGCACATTGCCGTAAAACCACGTTAAATCTGGTTCTTCTTGTTTCGTGTTTGTTTACTTGTTAATTGCTTATTTTTACTCACAATCACCATCACTTCTTGATGGATCCGTCATAACAAGTGGACCCGTGCAAGATTAAAGTAATGACCCTCTTTTTTAAGTGACATAATATGTGTTGCTTTTTGCTACTGCTTTGTGGTCTCTCTTAATTACTGTTGCTTTGCTTTTGGTCTTTCTTCATGATGATTTATTATAATAAAGTTTAGTGTAAAAGACGTACCTAAACGACACCCTAAGCCGTGCATGCAGCCAACGGTGGAAGAAGACAAAGGAGGAAGGAGAGACGGTGGGTTAAATTGTGGATTTTTTTAAGCGCATCATATGAACATAAGAAAATATCGATAAAAGCGGATGTCGTTGATAGGGTTTTTCCATTTGGAATATAGCTTTACAAATGAGTTTAATGATAAATTCATATATCATTACAATAGAAAAGTTTTAAAAAATTGTCATGGCTGATGGGAAAGACTCAAACTCGCGACAATAGTAAAAATTATTGTTAAGATATATAAATTTGGGTCATTTTATATCAACTTCACATTATTGTAAAACATGTGATTTTGGGCCACTTAAATCATGGGCCCTGGCGATCATCCATCTCGTCCCGCCCTAAGTCATGGCCGACTCTTGGAATATAGTGATACGGGTTGAAATTTATCATAGTAAATATAGTTTTATATATTATAGTTCAAGATGGGTCAATACAAAACTATATATGAAAATAAGTAGGCTATGTTCACATATATATATATATATATATATATATATATATATATATATATATATATATATATAAATTTATCATAGTAAACATAGTTTTATATATTATAGTTCATCATATGTTTCGATACAAAACTATATATGAAAATAAGTAGGCCATGTTCACACACACACACACATATATATATATATATATATATATATATATATATATATATATATATATATATATGTGTGTGTGTGTGTGTGTGTACCTAAAAAAAAAATTCTCATCAGAATATTTTTTTAAATGAGTCGATTGACCCTTATTCTATAAGGTGCGGCCGCCCAGATGTTAGTTCATAAGGATAAAACGAGTCGAAAACTCAAATTACTCAAGAGTAGCTCGAGATTGTTTTAAGTTAGAAATCAAATCAACTGAATTAAACCAGCTTTCAATTTAAAATCGACTTGACTCGAAGATTAAACAAATGATACACATGCAATGAAATACTCGACTCACCATCTCGTGGGCAAGTTCGAATACACACACACACACACACGTGTACATACACACAAATTATTTTAAATATATATTAGCTTTATATTTGATGTTGATATAGGTGAGATCGGTCACCTTAAACGTAACCATTGGACCTCGTATAAAATAATAAAGGTCACCTCGAGCATATGGGCCGACATTGACTTGGCTCGATATTGGGCCTCTATAGACATGGCTCATCTCGACATGGCGCATGTTGCCCTTTATATCAATCTACCAATATGGCGCGGGTAGTCATATGTCCCTTATAGGCCAAGCTTGATGCAAGTCATCCACGGCCCCATACGACCGACGTGGTGCAGGTCGCCTTTGATCTCAGACAGCGGTTACACCTTATTAAAGAGCACCCCGGACTTTACACATGCGTTACACCACGACTGACCACGTGTAAGGTGACCAATCTCACCTATGTCACTTGACTTTGTCAAAGTATGCTGAGTTTAGTTCTCAACCCGTAGGTCCTTTAACGAAATTTCTTAGTAATTGTAGAAAATATAAGTCCGAACTCATATAAGAGAAAGGTTGTAATCTTCAAAACCTACGCTGTGAGGTGATTAAAATCCATCTCTTAATTAAAATGGTGATAAAAGGTGGTATGTGGTAAAGATCTTGTTCACGGATTTATCAACGGAAAACAAACAAGTAATAAAATTTATAAATCCGGTATTCCCAAGTGTAGGGATCGTAGTATAGCGATTAATACCGGTCGATCTTACGGGAATCGGAGGTTGTTAACTCTAGTTTTTATTCTAACTAATCTAAGGGTGTCACGATTACTAACCTAAACAGCAAATAAAACTAAACGAGACTGAAAGTAAAAATAACACGAATGTAAAACTGGACAGAAGAATGAATCTAAAGCCAGGGAAGATACGGGTTGCGAACAATTTAAACTACAACTAAACCTAAGATGCAATAAGAAGATTTGATTAAACTAAACAATTCAAGTTTTAAGGGATTAAATTCAAATTATAACGAACAAACGAGCAATTGATCCACCTATCCTATCAACATTCAATTCCTAATCAGATTAATTCGTAACTTCTAACCAAGTTGTGATTCACCTCATCTAAAGTATGAACCCTAATTTCTTAGATAGTCCATCTATTAATCTCTATCTTTCGATCTAAGATTAACGCTTTTTCTAACCAAAGATGTGAATCGTAACGCTTTAATCTAGAAATCTAACCTATTAACTCTCGTTATATAGATCAAATAACTATTCTTTTATCATGGGGATCTAGGTTTACATGACTTTCATCAAAGTAAAACAATCAAGCATGCACATCTTTCGATATTATTGCAATAAACATTCAAACATGATAAAGAAACAACTTGTATTAAAAACTCACAAATTAATCAAGATTCGAATATGAATAGTTGATTTGATAGGCTTCACAATGCTCGCTCAAGGGCTTTTAGCCTCTAAGAATCATCTTGAAAGCTTGTAATTGTTGAAGAAAAGAACATAAAACTAACTAATTTAATCTAGGATTTAAGTGCATAAAATCAAGGAAAAGTATGTAAAAACGCAGCCTGGAGTCGCCCCTAGGATTAGGGTTTGAGCCGCCCTAATCCTTGATGAATTTTGTATACTTAGGCATTTCAACCAAGACCTCGATAATGGAAGATTCACCTGAGTATTTTTCAAAAGATTCAAAGACCTTTTCATACTTCTTATCTTCACTCAAATGGATGTTGCTCTTTCTTGGTGAAAATGGAAGCTTTTTCAGATCACTCTAAAAGACTTTCTTCAAGATGCACCAACGCTTTGTCTTCCGAGATCTTTCCACCGAACAGCTTTTTCAATCTTTTTATTAGTCGTGGATCACCTCCCGACTCACACTTGATTCTTCATTCCTCGTGGGATCAGCCACCGAGGACTTCCAAATTTTTTCACCTCTCGTGATCAGCCACCGAGTATTCTCTTTCGGCCAAGGGGAGGTAGGTGCTACTTTCCTCCGCCTTATCAATGGCGGGAGGGGCTAGTGGTTTCCCGGGGGAAGGACCACTAACTTGAGTACCGCTTAAAATTCATTGCACCGCCTCCTCTCTACCGTATGGAATTGATGGTACGAGGTCAAGACATTGGCCATTGTTCAAATCGGTTTGAGCAACTTGACCGCCCTTTGATTTTTCTCGGTGAAATCGGCAGCTACTCCCTGGTCTTGAAGCTAATCGCTCACGGCTTGCCCAATTTGTCTCTCAAGTTCTTATTTGTACTCATGAGAGTTGGATACTTTTATTTTGCTCCTCCAATTTAGCTTCAAGATTGTTAGATTGGGAGGGGCCTTGAGAGTTTTGGAAATTTTGAGAATAGGGCTGGCTAGGCTGACTTTGGACAGCAGGATTTGAATTGGCGGGCCAATTTTGATTGAACCTTTGATTAGAATTGGAAAAATTGGAATTCTGGTTCTGAGGAAAACCAGGGTTTCTATTGAAGTTTTGATTCTGATTGAAATTAGAATTTGGATTGAAACTTGAAGATTGATTGAACCCTTGGTTTTGGAGATTATTCTGGCCAGAAAATTGATTAAACCTTTGATTGTTCTGGCCATAGAATGCATTTACTTCAAAGATTCTCGCCTGCTCATAGATGTAATGCTGATGTGTTCCCACCTCGCCACAATTTCGACATGTGACGTGATTATACTGCCCATAATCATGAACAAAATTCACTTGATAAGGTGCAGGGGATTGAATTGTGACAAAGCGCTACCTGGACAAAGAGCTTTGTCAATACGTAACCGAGGTTCTGTGGAAAGGAAGAAGTTTGATTCGCCTGATTCAAACTTGAGAAGTTGCCATCCGCTTCACAGCAAGATGACGATCAAACTTTGCATGTTCACTTCCTCAACCTTAGGAGGAGGAGGTGCTTGAATGGCTTGATAAGAGAGAGCATAGTTATATTTGGCAATGTCCTCACATGGCTCACCTCATCATCAGCGCTTTCTTCAAAAACGCCCCACAGATGAACTATTGACCATGCCTTTGTAAGCCTCGGTCAATCCACTAAAGAAAGTGTTGACTTGCCTTTGTAGTGGCAAGCCATGATGGGGACACTTTCGAGAAGAGACTTGAATCTCTTCCAACATTCGAAAAGGATTCATTCTGCTTTTCGGTAGAAAGTGAATATCTCATTTAAACACCAAGTCGCCTTTGAAGGTGGGAAATATTGACTTAAAAATCTTTTTCAAGTTCGGACTGGTGGTAATAGATTTAGCGGGAGAGAGGTATACCACTCTTTAGATTCTCCCTTTAGAGAAATGGGAACAGCTTTCAGTTTATAATGCCCTCACTTACTCCTTGGATGCGTGTAGTACCGCATATCTCTAAGAATGTATGTAAGTGAGTATGGGGATTCTCTGACTGATAACCGTGGAAAATAGATGCGTGCTGCATCATTTGAATGAGTCCCGGCTTTAGCTCAAAGGTCTATGCAGTTATGGATGGGATAACAATAGCCGGGTTGACTTTGACTTCGCCTGGCATGGCGTAGTCTGCCAACGTACGTCTATCTTCAGCAGCCATAATTATGAAGTTTTCGAATTCTTCAGCTAAACGATCCTCTAAATCTTGGTCGGCTTCTTCGTAAGGGCCGCAGAATGGATTTTCCGCTGCTTGGCGGACTATGGTCCGCCAAGTCGTGGTATACAAGAATGGTCCTTTTTGACTTCGAAGTTTGCATAAACGAACCAAAATCAGGTGGTTGAAGCCTAAAAACTAAGAATTGAAGCTTCAAGAAAAGAAAAAGAAATAAAATTAGTTAAGAGAGGGGAATGACGGACGCCCGTAAAATCGACGGACGCCTGCATCTGTAATTGAGCTAGACGGGCGTCTGAAGTCCAAACGCTTGCGGACAATGAAGAATCGACGGACGCCCAAATTGATGGACGCCGTCCGACAAGTTAAAAACGATTCGAGTCGAGAAATTTAGAATGTACGGGCGCCCATCGCCCAGATGCCCGCTTGGAAGCGTAAAACGAAGGCAGAACAGAGAAAATGCAAAGAGGGAAAAGATGGGAGAAAAAAAGAAGAGAAAAACAGATAGAAAGAAAGTCTAATCCTGGGGATTGAGAACTATAAAAGAAAAACTACGAAAACCTAATAACCTAAACTATAACTAACTAGAAAAAGATTAAAAACAAGGAAAATAAAACTAAAGCAACCGTCTGGTTCCCGGCAACGGCGCCAAAACTTGTTTTTGGTTCCGTTATGGAATACTCACCATCTGTATACCTTAGAAAAATTAATAATGAATCCGACAACCGCATCGATTCCCGGCAACGGCGCCAAAATCGTTTCACGGATTTTATCTAAGAAAACAAACAAGTAATAAAATTTATAAATCCGGTATTCCCAAGTGTAGGGATCAGAGTATATGCGATTAATACCGGGTCGATCTTACGGGAAATCGGAGGTTGTTAACTCTAGTTTTTATTCTAACTAATCTAAGGGTGTCACGATTACTAACCTAAACAAAGAAATAAAACTAAACGAGACTCAAAGTAAAAATAACACTAATGTAAACTGGATGACAAGAATGAATCTAAAGCCGTGGAAGATACGTGTTATAACAATTTAAACTACAACTAAACCTAAGATGCAATAAGAAGATTTGATTAAACTAAACAATTCAAGTTTTAAGCGATTAAATTCAAATTATAACGAACAAACGAGCAATTGATCCACCTATCCTATCAACATTCAATTCCCAATCAGTTAATTCGTGACTTCTAACCAAGTTGTGATTCACCTCATCTAAAGTATGAACCCTAATTTCTTAGATAGTCCATCTATTAATCTCTATCCTTCGATCTAAGATTAACTTTTTCTAACCAAAGATGTGAACTTTAACGCTTCTAATCTAGAAATCTAACCTATTAACTCGTTATATAGATCAAATAACTATTCTTTTATCATGTGGATCTAGGGTTTACATGACTTTCATCAAAGTAAAACAATCAAGCATGCACATCTTTCGATATAATTGCAATAAACATTCAAACATGATAAAGAAACAACTTGTATTAAAAACTCACAAATTAATCAAGATTTGAATATGAATAGTTGACGGATAGGCTTCACAATGTTCGCTCAAGGCTTTTAGCCTCTAAGCATCCTCTTGAAAGCTTGTAATTGTTGAAGAAAAGAAACATAAAACTAACTAATTTAATCTATGATTTAAGTGCATAAAATCCGAAGGAAGCGTGATGTAAAAACGCTACTTCGCCGCCCTTTGTGGATTAGGGTTTTGAGTAATGTGTAATTGGCCTCTTCAATGTGGAAAAACGCAAATGTATTTTTAGATGTCAAAGTC